>LR754227.1:0-34042 GCA_902729485.2 Mus minutoides | reverse complement strand
ATAAATATTGTTTAGTTGGGATATTTGATATGCGATTCCAAAAGGGGTCATGATGCACAGTTTGAAACTGCTGATTTAAATGGTTTGTGGATTGATAAATACAGAAGATATTACATATATACATATATATATATATATATGCATATATATATAATGAGAATATATACATAGATACACACACACACATATATATGTATGTATAAAATGAGAATCTGTTATAGAAATGTATTCTAGGGCGTTCATGTTTTAAATACTTTTTGCAGTTTGAATAGTTTAGATTGTTTACTTCATTTAAAATTGATATAAATACAGAAGATATTACATAGACATTATTTCCTGTAGTGTGAATTTTTTTCCTTATGATGTAACTTTGGTTGGGTTGAAACTTTCCAAATGATTGAGATTTCTGTTTTTGCTTTCTGTTCTCAGAATGGCTTCACTCCTTTGTACATGGCTGCCCAGGAGAATCACATTGATGTTGTAAAATATTTGCTAGAAAATGGAGCTAACCAGAGTACTGCCACAGAGGTAGGTTGGCTATTGGATTCTTCAATGTCTATATTCTTTATAGACATTGCAAAAGATCTTCACTGTTCTGTCTAAAGCATATTCATATTAGTATTGTAATCCACAATAATGACCACTGAGTGCCTTGGGTTTGTGTACATCAAATGAGTCCATTCCTTCATTTTAGATTCATTATCATGCATTACTATTTCCATTATCATCAAGCCTGGAGTTGGGGGTGAAACATGGTTCTCATTTCATAGCCCAGGTCAGCCTTGAATTTGTGGTTCTCATGGGATTATAGGAGTGTTCGGGACTTGCTTGATTTTGGGATCTTTATAACATTCTCAGTTTAGATCCCAATAAATGATCCTCATTCCTTTCTGTCAATATTTTATCTTAAGATCCAATGAAATTCCTTCAAGGAATAATTTTTAACCCTTAAAAATAATTTATAGTTATTTGTGTTAGTGTAATTTTCTGAGGACTCTATCACAACAATATTACTTATGACAAAATACAAATCATGACATAAGTGTGTGACCATGGTTATGGCAATCCCTGAATAGAATCTTTGACAGTAGTTCAATTTCTGAGGATTCAGCACATCTGGACATATAGAGGAGTCAGAGGGAAAGGGACTCAGAGCACCGCTTTCCTTTCCACTACGCATCTTCCTCAAGCAGAAATGCCTTTTTGTTTCCATCTCATGGCCCACAGCCAAACGCGACTTATACCCAGAAGCCATCTTGGTATTTCCTAATAACTAGCATATCTTCCTTTCAGACAATTACATCTTTAGGCAAAGTGAACACAAACTCCCTTTCATACTGTCCTGGACAGAAAAGTCAGTGAAATGCATTAAATTGAATTCTAATTCTTTGTGTAGGAGGGAGGGTAACTTTTATGTGCCTATTCGCTCACTTTCTGACAGGTTACTCTCATAGAACAAGTCACCATCAATGCTAACTAAGTTATGTGTTAAGTTACATCATGTATGCCTTGATTATAGCCAGAAAACACAACTGCCCGCTATGACGTGCTTCTGTGTTCTGTATTTAATAACACAGACACAGATTATGCACCTGCAATATGAATATATGTTTTTTTCTTTTTTATAACCTAGAGCCTTTTTGTCCCTTGAGACACTAATTTTGTCTGTGAGTAGACTGTGAATATGTTAAAGTAATGCTCAGAAAACAAATGACTGTGTCTCCAAGATTCATCCCAACATAAGGGAATCCATCTGTTTTCTTGTTCCTTGAATGCTGAATCGTTAATCAGATGAAACCTTCACTTCAGGATCCTCTCACCCATCCTGGAGGCAGGGTGGGTAGTGTGGGTTTTTGGTGAGCTCAGGTCATGACGCTCTCAGCAGACGGGCAACTTTTGTGTTCTAGTTGATCTTAGCAGCATTGCAGTGCGACTCCAGAAATAGCCCTTAGTGATCTCTGTACCAGCAGAGGTCATGGTATATGGTAGGCTGCAGAAGCTTCAAGCCTCTGGTTGTTTAACCCAATATGACAACTTGCAAAGGAATCAAAAGAGAGTGGGGTAAAGTCTAGCTCTCACAAGTATGTCTTATGTCTCATTTTTAGAAATATCATTGAATAACTAAAGTCATCTTCTTACATTAATTAGAAATTTACAAATTTAATATACTGAACACCACCACCTACCCTTATGGCTACCGAGGGTCACACAGACAAACTTATGCACCCTTCCTCTCAACAATGCCATTCTGTAACAAATAATACAATTGCAGGGATGCTCTAACACTCTGTCATAAAATATCTTCTTCAATTTCATTGAAGTAAGTGTGACAGGTAGGAGGAATGCTTCTGTGTTAGTGAGTAGCAATGGTGTGTAAAAGTTGATTACCAACCAGACACCATACCCACTTTAAAGAAACAGATAATTATGTACTCCTTCCTCATGGCATTGAAATACACATATAGGAAGAAATGCTTCATTTTAAAATTTCTTTTTTTTTTTAATTTCTTTTTTTCTCTTTATTAGATATTTTCTTCATTTACTTTTCAAATGTTATCCAGAAATTTCTCCTTACCCTCCCGCATCCCCACCCTGCTCCCCTACCCACCCCCTCCCACATATTGGCCCTGGCGTTCCCCTGTACTGGGGCATATAAAGTCTGTATACCCAAGGGGCCTCTCCTCCCAATGATGGCCAACTAGGCCATCTTCTTCCATATGTGCAGCTAGAGACATGAGCGCAGGGGGAACTAGTTAGTTCATGTTATTCTTCCACCTATAGGGTTGAAGACCCCCTTCAGCTCCTTGGGTACTTTCTCTATCTCCTTCCTTGGGAGTCCTGTGTTCCATCTAATAGCTGACTGTGAGCAACCACTTCCGTGTTTGCCAGGCACTGGTATAGCCTCCCATGAGACAGCTATATCAGGTCCCTTTAAAATTTCTTATAAATAGGATTAGTAAATAAAGGATGTGATAAAAGCTGCTCAACGTAGCTGGGTTTCTTTTCCCAGAGTTCATTGAGGCATTGTTATCAGATCATTACGCATAGTTAGTCTTCTTCCCTGAAATACAGATCAGAATGAATTCCACGTTCTTGGGATCCAGCTTTTAGTCCTCCAAAGGGAGTTCCCTGTCCAGACAGCACCATTTTTATAGATCTCTTTTCCCTTCCTTCCTCCTGAATTCTGCCAAAATTTAAGGCTACAATCTTTTTACTGGGGTTCCAGTCTGTGGGCTGTGTCTCTAAGGAAACACAAAACAGAACAAAAATAAAGTTCACATGGCATTAATACAGACTGTGGTAGTGTGCTAGGGAAAATAAGTCCAAATATGTAAATGATGATGGGTGTGTCCTTCATTCACAAAGTACCCACATCATGACACACCTGTACACCACAGTGTTTGCTGTTCTTTAAGGCACTACACTCTACCCCTCCACTCTATGAGGGAGTGTGCGGTATTTAAAATTCAAATATACTCAAATGAACTAGCAACATATTCATGCTGCATGTATGTTCATACTGTCCACCTATTACTATCTTTCATGCTGCACATATGGTTCATGCTGCATATGATAACACTTAAAAATTATTTTCCCTTAAAATCTCACAGTTATCGCTTAAATGATTCATACTGAAAACACATTGAATAGTCAGCTTTGAGTTAATTACTCCTAACCCCAACCCTGGAATAACATCTTCAAAGGTACAGCCTCCTGCCCTCATTCCTGCTGTATGAATGGAACCTCTAGCATTTGCTTACACACTTCCGAGAACCGAGGAAGGATACATCTGTCATCCTTTCCAGGAGCTAAACACTTGCTTCTGAAGACACAAAAAAAAATGACTTTGCAAATTTTGTAGCATGGTTTTCTATCTCATCCTGGAGACAATTCTAACTTTGTATTGTTTGTCATGTGTTGAGATCCTTTTTCAAATTGACAACTGCGAAGTTTGGATTTTAAATGCTATCTGACGTATGCAACATTATACTGAAATCATCAGTCTAAAATCTAAGTGGTTGCAAAATTAATGGCTGGTCTAAATTTACTAAAACAGCTTTAGGTCACATTCACTTTAGATCTCTGACATCCCAACGTAAATTATTTCAGTTACTCCCTCCACAGCAGTTATCCCCTTCCCCAATACAACGCAGAAACACTGTTCACTGCACACTCATCTTTCCATATAGAGCAGCATTTTCACTCCCGTTTGAATTTCCTTTCCATTCCTTCTCATTACATAAGTAGACATAACTAAGTGTTTGTTCTAATTTTTATTTTCCTCTTACAAACACACATTTGACCCATTCCTTCTGTAACATGACCACATCCCATAATCAGCAGGATTTGTTGTGAGGCAGATGGTGTTGAGTGTAAAGAATAGAAATCAGAAAAAAGCGATCTGATGAAGCTACCGGCGAATGGCAGTCCACTTCTGCTTCTGCTCTTCACAGTGATACTCTGTCCTCCTGGCCAGTCTCACTCATCCACATACGTTATATTCCAGGACGGCTTTACTCCTCTGGCTGTGGCACTCCAACAGGGACACAACCAGGCGGTGGCCATCCTCTTGGAGAATGACACCAAAGGAAAGGTGAGGCTACCAGCTCTACACATCGCGGCTCGGAAAGATGACACCAAGTCCGCTGCCCTCCTGCTGCAGAATGATCACAACGCTGATGTACAATCCAAGGTAAGAGCCTTAGTACCTGTGGAGAGGTCTGCTCTGACTGCCCACATCTCCTGGGCAATGGCCAAAGAACAGTCACTGCTGATCGTGCAGTACTCTGGTCAGGAAAACGTAGAAGTCATTTCCACGAGCATTTAGATGGAAGGGGACTATCTGTTTAGAGACAGGAACAAAAAAAAATAATTAAGGCTAGATGGTTTTCTTTAGAAGACCGGATTCCATCTTTGAGATAGTTGGCTCAGCATTCTGCCTACACCATTAACTATAGAGAGAGTCAGAAAGAATGACTATTGTGTGATGGAGTTGCTATTTCTCACTCTGTCTTGTTGGAATAGAATACTCAGTTGTGGTGAGCAGATCTTCTGTTCCTTTAATTCTGCGATGTGTAACATCTTCCCTCTTTTCCCCACAAAACAATGCTTCAGATGATGGTGAACAGGACGACAGAGGTACAGTATTGCCATTATACCAACATTTCCCCCCTCTTTTATTTATTGTTAATTTTTGCCCAGTTAGAATAAAAGCTCACTAATTCATACTAATGATTAAAGTTCTACTAGTGGGAAACTGTTTAGAAAAAAATTCTGCAATTAAGTAGGAATGATAATTTAAATGTATTTGATACTGTGTATATTTGAAGCATTATTAAAACAACTATTTACATAGTTTATGAGTCCAGCATGAAACAAAACACAACCATTGTAAATGTTTTAGTGAGTGAGCCTTATTTTGAAACTTTTGCAAGGAGATGATTTTTTTCTCTTAATGAAAATGTACAGATTAAACTTTAAGGAAGTAAAAATTCGGGAGGCTTGTCTTCTGTTCTTTCATTGCAGATGTCCTTTATTTCCTACAGTTTTATCTTTACCACATTGTTTATAACTAGTAATGGCTCTGTGTGTCATGAGCAAAGCAATTGCTTTTTCCCCTGTAAATCTTAAAATGCATGCTGTTAAATAATTCCTCTCATATCAATTAGATAATTAGAGAGAAATTAAGTTTATAAGTTCTAGTGTGTGTTTTCTCCCTTTTGTCACAACATAAGCATTATTCAAAGTGTGTATAAAAATTAATCTACGCTCAGAGGTAGGAAGGGTAACTTTTGTTTTGGTGATGGAGAAGTTGTAAAGATTTGGACATTCCTTGAGCATTCAGAGAAAGCGACATATTTCTCAAATCTTCCTTATTAACACAGTCATCTACTGAGAGGCAATCTACTGTTTGCACTGCCTCTTTTGTTTGTTCCTTTTGGGCACCTTACATTAGGGTTGGAGGAACTTTAACTCAGATGCTTGGTAAAACTGCTCAGGACTGGAATCATACAAATTGATCTCAATTACTAATTTTAGTTAACTTTAGTTTCTCAGGTATTCCTTGGGGATTATCTTTATATATTGTAGAAGGTGCAAACCAACAAAGAGTTGAACAATAATTATCAGCCTAGGACATTATTATCATTAAGGCCATTGAGAAAACTTCAATTAATCAATTAATTATAAATGCTAAAATATTATTATACTTGAATAATTGGGAAATCATTTTCCATCAACCAATATAATATTTTGAAATTAAACTGTAACTTTAATAATTAGTATGTGACAAAACTCGTCCAGGGGAGAAGACATAGCTCACATGTTTACTCACATGTAAACACAGCCCACAACACAGCAAAGGCCACATACCACCACGTTCCAACTTGGTGAACCATGGAGTTTTACTGGGAGTTACTTATGACAATATAGGTGAGGGATTATTTACAGGAGCAGAAATTATTCAAAGATAGCTGCATCACCAAAGCCCACTCCAGCATGGGTAAAAACTCACAAAACCTGGAGCCCACTACATAGCCTAAAGGCAGAACAATAGGTTGAAGAACTTCCTTTCCAAGTGATTCTGGTCCATACCTCTTTCAGTCATCAACTGGCTTTGGCTTCTTCCAGGCAGGTTGGCTCCTCCTTCTCCTCTTCCTCTTCTTCTCCTCGTCTCCTTCTCCTCTTCCTCTTTCTGTTCCTGTTCCTTCTTCCTCTTCCTTTTCTTCCTCTTTCTCCTCCTCTTCCTCTTCTTCCTTTTTAGTTATTAATTTTTAATTAATTATTTTATTTATTTATGTCCCAAATGTTGCCCTTCCTATTGGGTTGCCTTGTCAATCCTTGGTATGAAGGCTTTTGAATCTTGTTTTATCATGTTTATATGTTGTCTCTTGGAGGTCTAATCTTTTCGGTAGAGGGGGACTCTATGTGGAAGTCCAGGTCTCCCCTCCAAGAGTTCTTCATGCTCCCCTCCCCTTTGCCTCTGAGAGGGTGCCCCCAATCCCTCTTACCTAGGGCATTGAGTCTTTACAGAATTGGGCACATCCTTTCCTACTGAGAGGGACTCAGCTTACTCTGACAGGGAGGGGTCAAGTAGATCTAGTCAGTTTCAAGGACTTCCTGAAACTATTTTGTGTTGCTTATCTTCCTACTCTTAAGGAACTCCCCTGCAGGTTGAAATGTTTCAACCTCTGAGGAAACTGTTACAACAATAATAGACATCTATTCAGAATATATTTAGGTGACAGAAAATATCAAGATAAAAATAGAAAATAAGGTTTGACATTTTATAAAATAATTATGGGTTGTATAATGATTTTCCCATTAGTTTTGGCATGAATACATCATCTACATGCCGAGTAAAATAATCTAGATCATGTTTACGGGAACTGAATTCATAGTTACTATTCTTATTTCTACATGTTGCTTCTGCAACACAGTTAGAACTTACTTACAACTAATGTTACCGAATGTATAGTCAGTCTTCTGATATGTAAGCTATCTAAATGTTTAGCTTAACATTTGAAAACAGTATCACCAAATTCTGTACACAAAGCTGGTAAAAACTGCTGTGACTTGTAGAATATTCTTAGAAGCAATAAAGTGCATATTAAAATCCATTTAAGAGTAGAAGAGAATAGGAAATGATCTACAGACTTCGGGATGTTAGCCAGGGAATGTTGTTTGTTTCTTCATTTTTTAAAATTAAATAGTGAAAAGTGTAGAGTAAGAAAAATTATCATCTCTTTGAGCATTTCAATAAGGAAAGAACTAATATATGTCTATCATGAAGAACAGCCACAATATCTAATGACATCTTCATTAGAAAAAGAAGTGATTTCTTCTTTTGATTTTCAGAAATTGTTTTTGAGAAATAAGATATATCTCTACTCACATCATTCATTCGATGTGATTATTTTAATTATATTTTAGTGAAAATTATATCTAATTTATATCCAAAATTGTATTGAACTGAACCATTTTTTATTTCATTGTTCATATTGATTGCAAACATTTTAAAGAAATTGAAAATAGATTATTCACTCATATAACACATCCCAACCAGAGTTTCCCTTTTCTCCACTCCTCCCAGTCCCATCCCTCTCAGATCAAGTTCCCCTCTGTTTCTCTACAGAAAAGACCAGGCCTCCAAGAGACAACAAATAAACATGATAAAGCAAGGTTCAAAAGCCCTTCTACCAAGGCTGGACAAGGCAACCCAATAGGAGGAAAAGGTGTCTAATATGGGCTTTTAAATTCTTTTTCACTATAAATCACAATCTGCCTAAGCGGTGGTGAAAGGGATAGAAAATCAGTGTGTGGATGCCATAGAATGAACTGGACATCTTTTTTTTTTTCCTAAGAAATTTTCAGACTCCTGTAAAGAAATAAGATCAAAGGGTTTGGAAGATGCTTTTGTGGGTAAAAGCACTGTGAGGACTCCTAGTTGCAGTTTCCTGAACCCATGTAAAAAAAGCTGGATATGTCCATATGCAATCATGTAACCTAGTGCAAAGAGGGTAGGTAGAAATGGAGGCTTGCTCATGCTTCCTGGTTGTCAGCTAACTCCAGGTTTTTGTGAAAGACCCTGTCTCAAGAGAAAAAGGTCAAACAGCTTAGAACAGGAGACCTCCTCACACACACAGAAATATGCATAAACCCTATCCTACCCACCCCACGCCTGAAAATATAAAACAAAACCAGAAGAAATGCTGGGTTTTTGTTTTTTATCTTTGATTAAAACATTTATTAATAGCTGTTAATCCTGTGTTTGAAAGTTTATTTGGTTTCATCATAGTCTGTTTTTTCCTAATAAGCTAAACATACTCAGGAAACAGTTTTGTATAGATAACTAGCCTCATAAATTAAAAAATTAATTTGCTGGTAAGTATAGAGTATTTTTTTTCCTTTAACAATAAACTATGGAGTTATATTGAAATGTTTATTACATGGGTTTTGTTGCTCATGTGCTTGGCAGGCAGTTACCGTGTAAGTTTTTTTGGTTAATCAGTGATAGCTTTCCTCAGTGTGAGGTATACCCCTACCCACCCTCTCTCTCTTTCCCTAGAGTGGCTTCACCCCTTTGCACATAGCTGCACACTATGGGAATGTAAACGTGGCAACTCTTCTTCTAAACCGGGGAGCTGCTGTGGACTTCACCGCCAGGGTACGTATATGCTATCAGTACCCGTGTGTTCTAGGGAAGTAACTATAGTGGCTTCTAATAAGGCTTTATATTTAACCCCCTTCTTCAATTCCAAAGATTCTGAAGGTATCACTGTGTCAAGCATGGGATGATATCATAACCCAATAAATTAAACATGAGAATCTGTGAGATGTAGAGATGGTTGAATGTGTTTACTGCTTTTCCAGAGGCCAAGAGTTCGATTCCCACCCATGTTAAGCTGTTTACATCTTCAATTCTAGCTCCAATGGACCCAAAGCCCACTTTGGGTCTCTGAGGGCAGGACACTCAAACACACAGAAAATGAAAATAAAATACAAATGTGTCAGTAATTAAGGAGGCTAATTTTGACATGCCTTTCGACTGTCCTATTATAAAACAATGTAAATCAAACCAAACCATGAATTATCAGCTTAAATTCAATAGATGACAGTGTTAGAATATTAAGCACAAAGTATACAGATACAAAAAACAACAACAAATGAATACTCAATTGCATGAGATTCTTTTTATTTGTTGGTTTATGAATTGAAATTTTACTCTTGTGTCTTTCTAAAATACACAGGAAGATAGCACATGGAATTGGGCATTTAATGGTCTACTTCCGTTAGAAAATTCATTTACATGACAGTATAAAATTCATATATTGGATGATATTTATTTTGATTCAGTTGGTAAAGTATTTAAATGATGACATCTAATATCTCATAAGACAAATATAATTTTTATGTATACTGTTGTAGTCCTTGGAAGTCTTCTGCACAAGCCATGAATGGTGGTGGCATATTTCTGTAATCCTAGGAGTATGTAAGGTCAGGCAGGAGAATTTCTAGCCTACAGCCAGCATGGGTTATACAGTGTGTTTTAGGCTAGCCTAAGCTATATAGTGAAATCCTGTTTGCAAAAAAATTCTCTTGTTTTGAATCTATGATGTGCTATATTTTTCTGAAAAAGTTTTTAAAGAATAATTACCAGTAGATATTAACATATTTTACTTTATTTTTAAGTATATAAAACATTGAGATTTCAGTCTCTTCAGTGCATGAGAGACATTTTCCTAGGGCCTGCTTCTACTATACAGATGTTGTCATTCTGCGTCTTAACTGTCACTTTACAGTCAATGTGTCTATTGTAGTTCTTGACTACAGACAGTTTTGTTCAATTTTTTTTCTAACACTTAGTATTCATTGTTTATGGAATTATTTGTTCCTTATGATCAAGCTTATTGAACCCCAGATATTATGGGTCAAATTACCATGCAGATCACAACCCCCTTATACTCTTTGCTAGAGAGCCCTGCCATGTTCAACTGCTCTGTTTTGTCTTTCTATGGAATAGAATGGAATCACTCCCCTGCATGTGGCTTCCAAACGAGGAAATACCAACATGGTGAAGCTCCTACTGGACCGAGGTGGTCAGATTGATGCCAAAACTAGGGTGAGTGTCTCTGCACCTTGACTTTCCCGCCATTCATAAGCCCCGCAGACTTTCATGCCCCACTTGGAATTACATCTCAGCAAACACAAGCAGTGTGTTTTCAAGGGAGTTGGTCCAAGATTTGATTTCCATCTCATAAAACACTTAAAGATTCCAACTAGTAAGATGAAATTAATGTTTGCTCATCAACGCCTAGAGAGGCTGACCACTAGCCCCTTAGTGGGATAATTTTTCTTGTTCAGTTTCTGGGAGGAAGACTAAAAAATGGAACTTACTTGGCTCTCCTTTGGGTAGTTATCAAGAAGGCAAATTAACTGGTACATTCAAGCTGTGGCTTTTGCATAAAGTGCTTTCGCACATATTGGCAGCTTTAATGCTTCAACTGTTGAGCCCATTGGTCATTTTCTTCAGTAGTTGTGCTGCTGAAATTGGAGCATGAGATTTGCTGTCATGCTGACAGAAGGACAGCAGACAATCGGCAAGGTGGAAGTGGAGATTCTACAATCTCAGTAGTTCTACTAAGTGGAATGTTTCATTCATTTCTGACCTCTGAAGTAAAATGACATCCTAACATCTAAAACAGACACATGGCGAACAAACTAGTATTTAATATTAAGTCGGGCACTTGAAGGCAAGCTGACCAATTTCAAATCATACCTGTGCCATTCATGAAGATAGATAGTTTTGACATTTTTCTGACCTTGAAATGTAGCTAATAGTACTCCTTAACATCAGAAGGCTGTGTGAGGATTAACTCCTAGATGTGTTATTTTCCTTCATAAAGTGGAGATGTATTTCAGGTACTTCAATGCATACCACTTTGCGTAAATCCCTAGATTAGATGTCCAGCACCATATAAACTGAGTGTGGTAGCACACACCTATAACACACTTACAATACCAACATTCAGAAGGAATAGGCAGAGGATTGGAAGTTTAATTTTACTCTTGGCAAGAATGAGCTACATGCTTGTCAAAAAAACCAAACCAAACCAAACCAAACAAAACAAAAAAAAACCCAAAAAAGCAAAAAAACAAAGGAAAGAAGGAAAATGTGATTAATCTATTACTTAGATATTCATATATATATTATAATATGCTGATATTATATGTAGTTTTTGCTTAGATACACTACACACACATAAAATTTTAATATCAGCTTTCTTAAATAGAGTTGGCTAATAAAAGACTTCACAAACATTTCAAGTATTTTTGAAATACAAACTTGAATCAGGCCTAGTGCTTTACACCTGGGATCACAGTATGATGATATATTCATGTAGACCTAGAACTCAATCAGAGAAGAGCAAAAACATTTCAAGATTATCGTTCAGAAGTCAGCCTGGACTGCAGAGTGAGTCTGAGGCCAAACTGGGCTATGTAGAGAGACCCCGTCTCAACAACAAACAGAAGAAACAATCTCCCAAATACTATTTCACTTTACAGATAGTATCCTGTGTATATGAGAGGGATACTGCACACATGAAATCTAAAAACCTGGTCACCTAAATGAGACTTTTATAACAGCAGCACCGGTTGACATGCCAACCCAGATGGGGGGAGTTTTAAAGGGTCTCATATAGAGATGACATATACAGGCAATGGACGGCTTCTGAGAGGGACAGTCAGTTTTTCCCAGACACCAGACACAAGCCCCTGATACATTATCTAATCCCAAGAGGTCAGCACTCAAGGCATGTGCATGTGAGCTACTTGCACGCATGTACATGTAAGACAATAATAAAAAAGAAGAGGTCATGAATTTGAGTCCGAGGAGTGGCCACAGGAGGAGTTGAAGTGGGGTAAGCCATGGGTGGAAATACAGCAGGCATTTATGAAATTGGACCACCAAACAGACAGCATATACTTGCTGATATGAGGTCCCAACACACATACAATAGAGGTCTTCTGGGTCTGTGTTCATTCAGAGATGATGCACCTAACCCTCAAGAGACTGGAGGCCTAGGGAGCTTAGAGGTCAGGTGGGGTGGGGAGTGGGTGCATTCATGTGGAGACAGGGTGGGGTGGGGAGGAGGTGTGGGATGTGGAACAGTCAAGGGTGGATGGGGGACGGGAAATCGTATATTCAGTGTGAAAGATGAATTAAACGTAAAATTTAAAAGAAAAAAGGAAATTCTCAAAAATGTTTTAAGTTAAAAGGTGTTTTAAAATCTCTTTAAAAAGAAACAACTCAACCAAATAAGCAAGCCAAAGAGAAAAGAAAACAAAAACATTCCCCCAAACAAAACAAACAGCAAACAAAACCCACAACCCCTCCCCAAAACAATACAAGCAAACAAAACCAAAACCCTAAGTTATGTGAGGAGCCACGTCTACTGAAGACCACCATAGCTAGTACATGTATTTGTCTCTAGACATTTTTACATTCTGGAACTTCATATTTTCACAGCCCCAACAATAGGGGTTAAAGCCAACTCATTCATCGATCTTGAAGCTGGAAATTGTTCAGCTTCTATAAGCTATACCTAGACAACAAATTTTGTTTTTGCATTACCTCACAAAAGGTCCCCAGGGAGACAGAAAAGAAAAAGAAAATCAGACAATCAAATAATCAAACAAACAACCCTTTATTTCTCCTAAGACTTGGGTCCAGGGTAGCAGTGTCATGCTCTATGGGAGTTTGGGAGTTATTTTCTCTGTCGAGTGTGGTTCCCTGCCTTGCTTGGGGGCTTTGCCTGGTTCCAACCTTTGGCTTGTCACCACTGCCCTTCTGTTGATGTGTGGTGGATGGCAGCATGGGTGCAGTCTGAAAATTTGAGGCTGCTCCTGCTATATCTGCTTCCTACTTCCAGCATTGCTGTCATTATTCTTTTTTTTTTTTTTTTTTTTNAATATCTTTTGTCTTACAGAAGCTTTGCAACTTTATGAGGTCCCATTTGTCAATTCTTGATCTTACAGCACAAGCCTTTGCTGTTTTGTTCAGGAATTTTTCCCCAGTGCCCATATCATCGAGGCATTTCCCCACTTTCTCCTCTATAAGTTTCAGTGTCTCTGGTTTTATGTGGAGGTCCTTCAACCACTTAGACTCGGTCACCCACAGTTTTAGACCTTAGTGCATTGTTTTATAAATCTCGGCTGGTGTCTTACAGAGATTCACTGTTTCTGTTAATGCTATTCTGTAGCAGGTACTCACAGGGGAACAGTTGATTTTGTTTTTGTTTGCCATTATAGTACTTCCTTAGTTCTTCAGAGATGTTCTTGTTTTCATGCTTCACAGGTACTGGATATACAATTACAAAGTCTAACACCAATAGCATGGTATTTCCATAAAAAAAAAGAAAAAAACAAAGCTTACTCAGAAATAAAGAGACATAGACTCTTATGCTGTCTTGCCTATAACTGATTGTTCTTAGGAAAGTTATCAAGTGGAATTACTGGGAAGGGAATTTGGAACCTCATTTTATACTCTGTAGCCTTTGGATAGAGAAATACATTGAGTTTAGAATTTAGTCAAGAATTAAGAAGACTTAAGTTCTGCTTAGAGTGTGGACCAACTGCTCTCTTATTATCAATTTCTGAGTTCCTACTTGCTCTGTGAGTTCAGGAGACCCAACACTGAACATGCCGTATTAGGTCTCTATATTCTCAGAGCAAGTCATGGACTGGTGGCATTGCTCAGTAAGAGACTTCTTGCTGTGACTAATATATGTGAGGCCACATTTGGTGCCCAGTACTATGGAAGGGTAGGAGGAAAGAACAGATGTAGGAAAGAGAGATAGAAAGACACACATACATACATACATACAAACACACACACACACACA
The DNA here is from genome assembly GCA_902729485.2 of Mus minutoides. Taxonomy (NCBI): domain Eukaryota; kingdom Metazoa; phylum Chordata; class Mammalia; order Rodentia; family Muridae; genus Mus; species Mus minutoides. The sequence continues at coordinate 19,637 of LR754227.1, read as the reverse complement.
CACACACACAAACACACACATCACAGATGAACAGAGAAAAAGACAGAGACAGAGACAGAGAGAGACAGGGGCTGACCACTGGTCACAAGGGATTCTGTATGCTGGTGAATATTTAATAATAGGTCGTTAAACAAACAAACAAACAAACAAACAAATAAAATAAAATAAATTGAAATGGCTTTTTCCTTGCTGACTTCTATGGAATAAATATTCTGTCCATTATCTACTGAGAGCTACTAACATGGTGTCCCCAGAAGCAGTATTAGCATGGGATATAAAAGTGATATTTTTGTGTTTTTCTGTGAGCTAGCTTCATTCAGCACACATGGAACAGCATACAGCATATTGAATGGTGGTAAGCTCACCCCATGAGCTAAGCATTCCTCATGTGTAACTAAAAGTGGTTTACAGAATTGTTAGAGTGTTGTACCTTGGTCACAGCTAAAAGGGTCATGCCCTTCTTTCCAAATCTGAAGTGAAGCCTGAACTCAGGAACACTGACCTGGGACTGAGAGGCCCGTTCTGGAACTACAATACGTGACTACCAAGATAATGGAAGATAATGGAATTGAGTTTTCTTTCTGGTCTCTTAAAGTATATGTGAAATAGAACATGCTTCTTTTTTTTCCCCTTGTGCCGGTCAACCTCGCTCGCTCTGCTCGATCCCGCTCGCTCTGGCCGGCTCCACTCGCTCCAATCAGCCCTGCTCGCTCTGGCCATCCCCGTTCGGCCCGCTCCGGACAGCCCCGCTCTTTCCGGTTGGCTCCTCTCACGGTTGGTCTCTCCGGTCCAAGGATTCGTTTTTTTATTATTATTCTTCATAAGTACGCTGTAGCTGACTTCAGACGCACCAGAGGAGGGCGTTAGATCTCATTACAGATGGTTGTAAGCCACCATGTGGTTGCTGGGATTTGAACTCATCACCTTCAGAAGAGCAGTTGGGTGCTCTTACCCAATGAGCCATCTCACCAGCCCCAACATGCTTCTTTTTTTACTCTCATATAAAAAGGTTTTTATACACATAATTTAAAAATCCTAATTATCATAATTTTAAGTTATTTCTAGCAGTCAAATTATCCACAAATAATCAGAATCTAGAATTCTCTCCCATATACTCATTCATTTTCACATGCTTGGGTTTTTCACTATGGAGAGAAAAGCAAAATTTTAGAGGTTTTGTTTGAATAAAAAAAAGAAACCATCCTCCTGGTTCCTCCCCACCATCACTACTGTTTTGAGCCATTGAGGCATTTGGCATCTTAGAAGACTCATTATTGACAGTCTTCAGTGTGAAATTCTGAGACATTTTAACCAGAGTCCTTTGTTAATGTCTAAAACTCCATACTTTAATGTTAAACTATAAATTTTATAGCTAGCTAAAATGAGACTATTAATTTGGGTTTTATTAAGGTCATTCATATTCTTTCCTGTTTTGAAACATATTCATTATTTAAATATAGAGCTACCCCATAGGGGGATTCTATTTAAAATATATTTCAATGCCAACAATGAAAGTACACAAAAACACTAAAGGATATTGAACAAAACACATCAGAAAACAGGGACCTCTCTTCTTATTGGAAGAGATAATCAGAGGAGAGGTAATAGTTACAATTGTCCTGTGTGTATGATGCTCTATGTACTTTCCTCAATATATTAGAAATATCATCTTATTTCTCCTTCCCAACAATATACAAAAGATATATTATTTTCTTGAGAAATATGAAGGCCAAAATTTGAGAAACAAGATTGCTAAAAGAACGAAACAGCTTTTGGCACAATTATGTAACTTGAGCTAGGACACAAAGCATTTTTATAACGATCTGATTTCAGCATCCTTTACTGGAGAAAGAGCACAGTGAGAAGGTGAGGACAGGAAAAGATAAGGGAAGAGAGGATTATACAAAGCAATTCTGAGCTACCAGCTAGATAGGTGATTCTCCTCTAGTGTTAACTGAACTGCCTTTGCCAAATCATTCACTGCAGAAGTGTGTGTGTGTGTGTGTGTGTGTGTGTGTGTGTGTGTGTGTGTGAATTTACTGAGGAAGAACGTTTGCATGATGAAGGCATGGGGAGACAAGTTTAATAAGGTAATTAAATCTATTTATGGGGGCAGGTTAAAGTGCTCCTTCAATAAAGTGCTTGCTACAATACCCAAAGACCTGAGTTTGATTGCCAGAACCCAGATGACAGAGTCAGGTATGGTTGAAAACTATAATCCCAGTTCCGGGGAGGTAGGGACAGGTTGAGTCCCTGGGATTCTGGCCAGCAGGCCCAGCTTAGTTGAGTTTTGGGTCAAGCAATAGACATAGTCTCGAAACTAAGCTGGATGGCTTCTGACCTTTAGTCTTCATACAGACATGTATGCATAGCCACACACACACAAAACACACAAAACACACATGTACACTCACACACAGAACCACAAAGAGTTTTATGGTATTGTGGGCAGCGTATTAGGCAGGCTCATTGACCAGTGCAATGTTCTGTGGGCCAAGAACATTACATTTGAAAGCCTGACAGGTGGGAGTAGAAGCTTCTGCAACCTTAAGAAATATTCTCTAGTGATGCCATTTGCAGGAATACCCAGCCAAAGCCCTCAGTTACGATTGGAAGATTCTTTAGCTTCCCTCCATGTCCCCTTGCCTATCCCCTGGGTGAAACCCAACCAACAGCGTGAGGGTATGGTAGATCCTGTAGAGAGGTAACCTGGGACAGTGAGTTTGGGGATCAGACTGGAAAGATCTAGCATAGGAATGCAGAATGTGGCCGCTTGGCAAGAGTCTGACATTGGCCAAGGACAAGGAAATGGGCTTCAGGCAGGAATCTGACATTGGCCAAGACAGGGAAGCTTGGGCAGGAATCTGACCTTAGGCCAGAATAAGGAAGTAAGTTATCCTTATCAAGAATCCAACTTTAAGCTATAATAGGGAAGTAGGTTAAGGCAGGAATTTTAATCTTAGGGTGGAACAAAAGAAGTAGGCTTCAGGCAAGATTTTGTGATTGGACTGGGAAGTACGCTCAAGTATTTTGGTCATTATGATAAGCCCTTTTAAACAACTGTCAGCAGTAATCTCGGAACCTTGCTTACTGCCCCGTTAGTTCCTTATTGTACTGCTTGCCCTTAATACTTGCATGTAATAAAAATGATATAAAAAGCAGATTGGGAAAATTAAATTGGCCTTCAGTCTCAGAATTGACTGGGATCATACTACGAGAGAGAGAGAGAGAGAGAGAGAGAGAGAGAGAGAGAGAGAGAGAGAGAGAGAGGCAGAATGTGGCCATCCCCAGGAACTGTTGTTCTGATAAGGAAGATAGAGATGGCCAGATGACTCTGGGAACAGACATGAAAGACTGACCATCAGAGTTTTAGGCAAATCAAAGCTGAAACGTTCTCGATTCCTTTCCAATGTACCTGTCTGGTATCCCTCTTGGATGTTTCTGTCCTTGGACAATCCTGATTACTTTCCTGAACTGTGTCTTCAGCAGGCTGATTTAATCAGAGAAAGGCTGGGTGCCTTTCTCTTTCACCATTAACTGGTGGTCTCTAAAATGGTTTTGCCTGATAGTTTTCATTTTCCACCCACTCTTCCTTTTACCCCCGCTACCTTGGATCCCTCCAGGTCAGATAAAAAATGCAGAGGGCATCCAGAGGGTTATCAAGAGCCAGCAGTTACCCCTGAAAGTATTTAGCTAAGAAGGTATATAAACAAAACATAGTCCAGTTTGAGATATATTAGTTGACCATTTTAATTTCATTTGTTAAAAATAGATTTCATCTCTGAGTTATGTAACTTTTTTGTTAAAAGTTTCAAATCTTAAAAGATTATGAAAAAAAAAAATCAGGGCACCCCCAAAATACTTTTGGAAATTTTAACATAGTAGTTACAGTTTGAAGGAGAATATTGACGGACAAATTAGAGCAAGAAGAAATTTTAAATCAAAGCGACACACAGAAAACACCAATTAAATGGTATAATGGTGCAATCTCCAGCTATGGTTCCATGTGAGTAGCATATTAGAACCCCATAAATGCTGTGCGCCATGCCTTTCATCTCCCGGGGTACCCAGACCCTTGACCAGAAGTCAGCCTGTTACAATGTAGCCCATCTGTGTTGGAACCTAGGGGGTTGGGCACTGTTTTCACTTACTAATTCTGTATGTCATGATCTTTTACTTCTCTCTGTCTCTGTGTCTGTCTGTCTGTCTCTCTCCCTATGTCTGTGTGTCTGTCTCTGTTAGATAAGAAACCACTTTGTTTGTTTGTTTGTTTGTTTGTTTGTTTTTCGAGACAGGGTTTCTCTGTGTAGCTCTGGCTGTCCTGGAACTCACTATGTAGACCAGGCTGGCCTCGAACTCAGAAATCCGGCTGCCTCTGCCTCCCAAGTGCTGGGATTAAAGGCGTTCACCACCGCCCCGGCTTAAGTAACCACTTTTTTGTTGTCTTTATCAGGTCATTAAGATCAAATTTCAGAGCCTCTCTCTTGTCAGTAGTAATAGACACAATCTTGTTTTTCACTTGTTCATTTGCTTTTGAAGAAGTGTCAACTCAGGCTTAATTTCTTACCTGTCTCGTCAGGACGGGCTGACACCACTTCACTGTGCTGCGCGAAGTGGGCATGACCAAGTGGTGGAGCTGCTGGTGGAACGGGAGGCTCCCTTGTTGGCGAGGACCAAGGTGAGTCACTGTGAGTGGGATGGCATTCAAGGACATGGAAGGTGCTTTCGGTAGTCTCTCTCCTTAAAACTAAAGCACCAGTCAATTTTTTTTTAACTTATTCAATGTAGTAGGGCTAAGAAATACATACCAAACTTGCCAAATTATTAAAAGGAGCAGGTGCAAGCATCAGGATGTGCCAAATGCATACCACTATGTTTCTCCTGGTTTGTAACCTACTGTTACTGTAGATGAAAATTCAACAAACCATATACATAAAACAAGAATATTAAATATGATCATATATGAGACTCTTACATTGCATGAGTTAAGATGTTTTTATGGTGTTCTAAGATAACTACATAGTACATATGGAATTATCTGTCAAGGTAATACCCTTAATGTCAGAGGACAAAGCTTTGAGCTTCTTTAGTCTTTTTCTTTTGGATAACACTAATTAGAAAAATGCTTAATAATAGAGTTAGTTGGCAACATTAGGGATTAATAAATATAATAGGAAGAGTATACCTTTAGATTAGCTACCTATCAAGAACTATAAAGCAAATATTCTGTTCTTTATAGCATAACACAGTAAGCATTTTTTTTGCTTCATTTTATTAATGTGCTCAATAAAGAAAACCCATTTCCAAGAGAATAAAAGTCATACAGAAAATTAATTGTTTGGAATTTTTTATTATCAATATTTATAAATTACATTTTATTGTTACATGTTTTCTCCATTATCTATCAGAAAATACCATGAAGCATAAATTGATACTAATCACCCAGAGTAATTTAATGGGAAATGAAATAATTTTTAGTTTTTTAAATATAATAAAAAACTTGACAATGTATACCCATTACATTTTCTCCTGGTTCCTGCCTTTCTCCACCCCTTAGTAATTCTAATATCCACTGATGCTAGCAATAAGGCAAGGTGAAGAAAGCAAGGCAGTGGCTTCACATGAATCATTTCCGCTACACACACATACACACACACACACACACACACACACTATATGTATGCAATATTCACAGTATTCCAGTGATAATGGAAATAATTCAGATAACCAATGTAGTCAACCAACTCTACTATTAAGTAATTATTCTAATTAGCATTACCCAAAAGAAAAAGATTAAACAAGCTCAAAGCTTTATCTTCTAGTGTTAGTGATATTATCTTAACAGATAATTCTGTACATGTATGTTATATATTTATATATATATATATATATATTACATATTACATATTATTTTATATACATATATATGTATATATACATATATGTATATATGTTTTTATATACATATATATGTTTATTACATATTACATATTATTTTATATACAAATATTAGATAGATAGATAGATAGATAGATAGATAGATAGATAGATATTAGTTTTTTGAGACAGGGTTTCTGTGTTTAGTCCAGGAACTCATTCTGTAGACCAGGCTGGCTATGAACTCAGCCTGCCTCTGCCTCCCAAGTGCTAGAATTAAAGTCATGTGCCACCACACACTGCTCAATTTATATTTTAAGTAACAATTTCTTTGCTATCATTTGAAGCAAGCCAGAGCATACACTTCACATAGAGAGAATGCAGCCATTCTCTGAAAGATGTGTTGTACCAGTTATTTAACCAACCAACCAACCAACCAACCAACCAACCAACCAACCAACCAATCAACAGCAAAACTGACTATATACAATACATAAAGTGAAATAAGTTAAATGCATTGTTTTTATTATTATTCTATAATGTGAATGTTGCAAAATATATTTTAAATATTCAGCATTTAGCCGGGCGTGGTGATGCAAGATAAGTGCTAATCAGAAAGAATCTTTAAGATGCTTAGAATCTTCAGGGCGGGAGAGACAGGAGATGAGAAAGAAGCAGAGTTCTATGAGGTTTAAAGGGCTCTGGGGCAGATGAACGGATTAGGTTGGAGTAGTACTAAACTGTTAGTGTGTGTGTGTGTGTGTGTGTGTGTGTGTGTGTGTGTGTGTGTGTGACAGTGTCCTTTCTCTCTCTATGAAGGCTCTTAGTATTGAAGGCTCCGCCTTCCTCCTTGAAGCAACTTCCACTTGTTTGAAAGTTTCAGCTCTCAGCAATACAAGTCTTCTCCTTTATCCAGGAAGAATTCTCCATGTCCTGACTAATGCCTCTGTAATCCCTATGCCTAACCTCACATTCTCCAACCCTCCTTTTTATGACTCTCTTTAAATCCCCAATCCCAGTCAGATTCAATTTCCATCCGCACCCTAGCCCCTTCCCTCTGCACAGCCCAAGTTCCTTTCTGCCACTCCTCTGAATGTCCATACTCCTTATGGTCTCTGCTCACTAAGTCCATGTCATATTCCTGCATCCAAGTGCGGCAGCTGCGATAGGGTTGCTTCCAGACTCGTTATCACTAAACTTAACCTAATGCATTGTCTGATAAACCACACTGCGATTCTCTAGTGATTCGCCTCGCTTCTTGCTACCTAAGCCAGTTTTTCTTAAATCGCTTAGACATCTGTTTTCCCCTTCATACAACGCTGAGAAAAACTGAAGCAAGCAGGGGGCGATCCACAAACTCCTACTTTCACGGCTCTCTGGTTCCGTGAATCACGGAAACCCATGGAGCCCGTGTTCTATTTCCACATCACTCGGCACAGCCTCCCACGCCTCCCTTTCCTAAACGCATCCCTTATTCACCTTCTAGGACCTGATACTTCTTTGGATTCCTTCTGCATCATTAGCATTCGCTTCCTTGTCTCTGTGACTACTTCCTCTTTTTCTCTGAAAGCAATTCCAGAGGCAACGCCCTGTCCTTGCTCTGTCTCTCTCCGCTCACTTGCTCTGATGTTTCCTGCGGCTCATCTTTAAACTGGGCCTTTGTGCCGCGGCCACACACGTGCATATTCCTAGAATTCTTTTTTCATGGCAGCTCCCCGTGACTGCTTGGATATTTACCGGGCAGCTCCAATGAGATGAAAAAGCAAGCTCATGATATTTTGCCCACTACTAAACATAACCTCTTTGAATCTTGTATCTTCATTCATGGGCCTCTCATTCTTTCATTTCCTCATACAGAATACCCTCATATCAGGCCGGGTTCTTTTTTCTCTCACTCTCCATTCTGTCACCTCTTAGTTCCATATTTATCTTTAAACCCCAAGCCTCATACCCACCACACATCCCCCTTGAATCGCTGCGGGAGGCTCCCCACTGCCTTCTGTTCCTTCTGCAACCCAGGTGTTCTGAACACATTGCACACACCCAACACAATCCTGTTACCTCAGCCCTTCTAACAATCTCTGGTCCCTCTAATAAGAGACTTAAATGTTTTCCATCAATGACAAACTAGGGAACTTACCCAAATATCCAGGACACCCTGTGGTTTAGCTTCACAATCAATCCTGTGTAACTTACATATGTTTGGGTGAAGATGTGATCTCTCATCCTATAAACCTAAAATCTGAAATCCATCCCATTCAATGAAAAACTCCAGATGTCAAGGATCAACACATTGCAAAAAAAAAAAAATCATATCACTTATACCATACATTAAATAATTTCTTTTCAAATTTCAAACCATACTACTGAACACAATCTTCTGTCTGGTTTGTCTTTTTGTTGTGAAATCAAACTATGACTAGTTAAATAAGAAATCTAATGTTTTCAGGAATAACATTTTCCCGGCTTATTTTAATGATTACATTTGATAAAATTACATTAAAACATTTAAGTCTCTTATTCCTCTGAACACCTCTCCTTACTCACCCTCCTAATTCACTACACTAAGACATTCGTCTCCTCACTGTCTGTTGAGGTTTTTCATGTGTGGCTCTAACACAGAGGGCTTATCTTTGTTTATCTTCTGTCTGACACACTCTTCTTGCCAAAACCATTATGTATAGTAGTTTGGGATGTTATTTGTTGTCTCTTAGAGATGGTATAACAAGCCTCCATGCCATTCTGGCATGCATGGTCTCCATTGAGAAGTCGGGTATTATTCTCATGAGTGTGCCTCTATATGACTTGGTCTTTTTCTCACAAAGCTTTTAGTAGTCTTTCTTTGTTCTGAACATTTGGTGCCTTGGTTATTATATATCATGGGGAGTTTCTTTTCTTGTCCTGTCTGTTTGGTGTTCTGTATGCTTCTTGTACCTTGGTAGGCATATCTTTCCTTAGACTGGAGATTTTTTTTCTATGGTCTTATTAAAAATGTTTTCTGTTCCTTTGACCTGGATTTCTTCTTATTCGTCTATGCCTATTATTTATAGATTTGGTTTTTTCATAGTGTCCCAGATTTCCTGGATTTTTTTTTAACATCTTTTTTGTCTTCAAGATCTGAAATTCTCTCTCCCATGTCTTGTAATCCCTGGCAGTGCTTACCTCTGAGGTTCTTGTTTGATATCCTAAGTTTTCTTATTTCCACTTTTATTCCAACTTGAGTTTTCTTTAGTGATTATATTTCTACTTTTATGTCTTGAGATGCTTTCAGTATTTCATTTAAATGTTTGTGTTTTCATGGTCTTTATTAAGGCATTCATTCATATTCTAAGGTCTCTGGATATATTCATAATTGTTATTTTGAAGTCCTTGTCTTGTGTTTCACTCAAATTACATCTTTTGGGGGGTGGGGGCTATTGCTATATAGGGTTTCTGGTTTCTGGAGGATGTATATTGTCTTGGCAGTACATGTTTGGTTTTGCATTGGGACCTAGGCATCTGGTGTAATGATGTTTGAAGGATTTCATGGTGTGGATATATGGTCTTCTGTTTGTTGGCTGGATGTTCTGTTCAGTGGTTTCTGTTGTAAATTCTGGATCCTCGGCAAATGTGGTGTCTGTGAGGTCCCTGGTAAAGACTGTTTGTGTGGGTCTGTGAGTGACACAAAGGAGTGGGGATGGGGTAGAAGGAAAGTCTGAGAGGGGCAGCAGGAAAATATTAGGCCATGTGTGTCTGCACCAAGAAACAGCATCTCCTGGGGTTATAGGTAGGGTAGGAGGAGGGTGTTTTGCAGGCAGGCTGCTGCAGTACTAACAATAGTACTGTAGAAACCTGAAATGGAGGACAGGAAGAAGATGGAGGACACGGTGATCAGTTTGAAATATGAACTTTAATTGGATTAAACAACATCAGCAAATGATGGGACTTTCTGATGAGCACTCTACACATTGTCCAAACTTTGTCACGTGCCACATTTGTCCTTTCTGAGCTTCAACATTATCTTCCCCTCCAATATGAACTACCTGCTCTTCTTTTCAAATTCTGTTTAATGGATTTCTAAGTATCAAAGCAATGCTTCTGAATACAATTCATTTCAGAAACAAATACGATTTCCTTTGAAATCATCCATCCACAAACAGCCACAATTAAGATTTTCATACATTGGTTGTGGCTGCGTCTCACTCTTGAAGTCACCTTTCTTGTTGATAATATTGGCCTGTTGTCCTTTCCTGTCATATTACATATACATGTTTCCCAACTTCTTTGTGCTGATAGCTATTTGATCATGGTTGCCAAAATAGTTATTTGATCAACAAATTATATTTGATCGTACCTGTGTGGTTATTAAGCACAAACAATAGTATAGTCTCTTGAATGAAAATGTCCTTCGAATTTTTCCTAATTATGTAATGTTTCCTTGATGTTTATTTACCTAGGTTTTTAGAATAAGGGGGGCAAATGGCTCAGCAGAGTAAAAAGCACTTGTCAATCAAGCTCCCCAGAACCCACGTAAAGGTGGAAGGGAAGAAACAGCTCTATAAAGTATGGAGCTGTTTTTACTTGGGATCAGAAAGAATGGCTTACCCTGGTCTCTTAAAGTTTTACTGTTGACTGCCTTTATAACCAAGGCCAAAGATGTTTGAGACCATTAATTATCACAAATCTAGACTATCTTCAGATTTGACAGCCAGGAGATCCTTGACATAAGGTTTGCCTTGGCTTCATGTTCATCTATTATGTACCTGTCTTTTCCTTCCTACTTTAAAGTAAGTCTCAGACTATTATTGGATCTCAGAATTTTCCCTAAGCCTAAACCTAAGATAGGGTAAACTTTTTCCTACTGCATTGACACATGCACACACTTTTCTCTCCTTTACCAACCGTCTCCTCTGTTTATATGTAAAGAAACCCAGGCAGAAAGACAATTGAATGTACACTGCTATATATAGTATTAGATATAAATGATATATGAACAAGCACTCTATCTATCTAATACCATTCTTATAATTTGTAAAATCCAGCTGAATATTATGAAAACATGCAATATCTTTTGCTGAAGAATATTATGATCATAAAATTAAACACATACTTCCCTCTCCCCCCCTTTATCTAGGATAATCTGTTCTATATTCAGATATTCAGAGAGAGTGATTTCTTCTGCCTCCAACTGCGTTACTGATCAAGACTGACTTTGTCGGGCCTCCAAACATGAGAGTCATAAAAACGAATCACCAACTTGGTTGTTCTTTGTTTCGATGTGCAGAATGGGCTGTCGCCGCTTCACATGGCTGCGCAGGGGGACCACGTGGAGTGTGTGAAGCACCTGCTACAACGCAAGGCGCCCGTCGATGACGTCACCCTGGATTTCCTGACGGCTCTCCATGTGGCTGCACACTGTGGGCACTACCGTGTGACCAAACTCCTGCTGGACAAGAGAGCCAACCCGAATGCAAGAGCCCTGGTAAACCTGGCCCAGTCCACGTTCACCCAATGTAGCAAAACCACATCACTTGGCCAACGCCACCTACACCGATGCAAGAGTATAGATTCACGGTTAATAACTGCCAAGCTTTCCCCTCCTTTAACCGCTAGCCTACTTTACGCCTTGTAGTTTCCTAAGTGCTAGTGAGCATGGGCAGATTTAGGAGAATACAACCAGATTATTATTTCTCAAACCAGTGAGTTGGAAAACAGTATGAAACTCTGGGATCATTAGTGTTTTAAAGAAGCTAGATGATAAAAAAAAAAAAAAAAAGAAATAGCTGGGTGTGGTAGCACATGCCTTTAATCCAGTATTCAGGAGGCAGAGGCAGGTGGATCGCTCAGTTCAAGGCTAACCTGGGCTACAGAGTAAATGCAAGGATAGCCAACAGTAGACAGAAAAAAAATCCCTGACATGGGGGAAAACACACACACACACACACACACACACACAAACAAATGAAAAAACATCCCCAAACAACAAAGTTAGTTCTATGTACTTCTGAATGTTAGATAGAGTTAGGATACAGGTATAAAAATTTTTGATATTTATTAATCTTTTAAAGAAAAAAAAGGTTATAAGACATCGAATGTATTTGACTCTCTGAGGAAGTCCATGGTATGAGTTGGTAGAGAGTTCACCAGGACATTTTCTGTGTGGACTGACTACCCAGCCTTGCACTGGGAGGTGCCTGGTGTATCCCTGCTTCACAAAGCACTTTATAGCCTTCCAGGAAGCTGTTGGAAAGAAACAGGAGGAAGCTGTCCCCAGAGCAGCTTTGTGTGGCCCTCAGTCTCCTATGGAATAAATCTTTCTTGCTTCACTTATAGCCTAACTATTACATTAGGCAGGCACTAATTTATGCCAGTTGTTTTCTAATCTCATTCTAAGAGCATGTGGTTTTGTTTTCTTGTATGTTTACACGGTTTATGTAAATTAAAATTCCCCTCAAACAGTTTTGAGAGTCTCTTGTTAAAATGATTAAATATTGGGCTAAGGTAGCAGGTGAAGATGGAGGACATTTGCCTAACAAGTACAAAACCCCAGGTCTGCTCTCAGCACCACGTGGACAATGATGACACATGTCTATACTCTTACCATTCAGGAAGTAGAAGAAGGAGATCAGAAGTTCAAAATCATTCTTGGCTACATAGGAAATTCGAGGCCAGGCTGGGATAAATCAAATCACCCAGACTCAAAAGTCGGTTAAACATTTGATCTATAAACAATTTATTAAATCTATTAAATTATCAGCATCAAATATTGAGTATATTGATTTATTTGAAAAAGCTTCAGTGAAATTTTTACTTATTACTTAGAAAGTGATTGTACTCCAGGGTCATGTTCAAATATGTGAAGACATTGATTTTCTCATAAGTAGAAAAGACTTTTTATGTGATGAAAACTTTTATTTATTCATCACTAATATTTATTTATTATGTGATAAATACTTTTTAAGTGTTGAATAAGCTTATAGATTATCACAGGTGATTAGTTGTACATGTTTTAATACCACAAGTACACGTTGCTACTTATCTCTGGCTGATGACATAGTTTATAAACAGGAGAAGTGACTCAATAATTATGTTGATTACTCCACTTTAAACAGTACAAAGTCACCAGCCTGAGTAAGACCATATGTTTTCCTGAGAAGTGTTAACATATAAAAATATCAACTGATACTCTGTCCCCACTGGGACATTTAAAACTGTTAATTAGCAAGATAGGTATCATCTTGTAAAAGATCATTATTTAATTAAAAAGACAGCAGATATAATACATAACAGCTTAGCCTGGGGCTAGGTAAATTTTTATGTGATTTCTCCAATTCCGAAATAACAACCTAGTTTACAAAGGTGGCTTGCAGAAGCCCGACTTAACTTTAGCTCTCAGAGGTGTCGTCTGGTGGCGATCCCAGAAATTCAACATTTCTTTCTTGAGAATATTCAGGAATCCAACGCAATCACTTGCCCTTAAAATAAAAACCTATCTGGTAACTTAATCGTTTCTTTATAAAATCAAGTGTGTCTGATCGGTATGCATGTTATAATATAAATTTTAACTTCTCATATAAATATTGTCAGCCTAATGATGTCTGCTAATTTGAAACTCTCGCTAAGAAGATAATGGCAAAGCTGAAACACTTTTTATGAAGCCGTCATATTGCTAGCTTAGATGAACAATTCGTATGCTCTGAGAAACTGGCCCTTCATCATCAAAATTACTTCTACTCAGTCCAATCTTTTCTCCCTCCCCTGACCAGTCAAGGCAGTCCACAATACCTTAGTCCTTCTAAGACATAATTACTCTCTGTTTTTCCTTCTCTGAAAAGTAAATTCACACACTTTTCTCTACTTCTCTTTCCTCCATATGTACTCAGAATAACAGAAACAAATTTCAATACCCATACAAACACACCACCCCTTCTCTTCCCAAATCCCACCCATCTGTATAGGGTTTGAAGAGACGGTGACATTATGTGACATTCCGTAACATTATCGCCTGCGATGTGCCAGCATGGAGTTGCGTGAGAATTGTTTCTGCATGTTTTCAACTAACTCGATTGTCTTTTGCACAGAATGGTTTTACTCCACTGCACATTGCCTGCAAGAAAAACCGCATCAAAGTCATGGAACTGCTGGTGAAATATGGGGCTTCAATCCAAGCTATAACAGAGGTAGAAAAGTGTTTCAGCTTCTCACCAAACATTTCCTCTCTTATGCCTTCCTCTTCCTCTCACCCATCTTCTGCCCTCTTCACTCATTTTGTTTATCTGAAGAAGCCCCAAAGCCCAAAGCCCCAAAGCAGAGGAGTAAAGCTACTGTCACTTTGTTTCGCAGTCTGGCCTCACACCAATACATGTGGCTGCCTTCATGGGCCACTTGAACATTGTCCTCCTTCTGCTGCAGAACGGAGCCTCTCCAGATGTCACTAACATTGTGAGTATGGCTTGGGTCAGAATAACCACAGGGAGAGAGTGAGCGAGAGGATCAGTGTGGGTGTGCATTTGTGTGTGGGCTTGTGTGTGTGTCATCAGAGCTCACGGGCCGCCTCTGAGACATTTTGTAAAATAACACTTGGAGCTTTACTGAATGCAGAGGCCACATGTTCAGGAAACAAAATGGAAGCTGACAAATGACACAGCTTAGGCTTGCTGGAGAGGATGGATTATTATATTCCTCTAAAGCATCTAGTAAGACAAGATATGGTTTCTACAGCTCCTCTGAGAATCGGTGTGGTCATGAACATCTGCAATTCTGAGCTGCTTGAGTCTGAGCCAATCTTGACAGCATTCCTCAAACTCACACGTGCACACTTGCACACACACACACACACACACACACACACACACACACACACAGACCCCTTTGAATGTGAATGAATGATGGGTTGCAAAACAGTTATTAAAGCTCTCCCTAGTTTGCCTGAATGCATTGTATTCTAGGTCATTTTCACGAAATAAAGCTCTATATTCAACCTTAGCAAAGACTAGCCAGAGAGAGAGAGATCAGCCATGAAGATAAAGGTTTTCAAAGCATCCCCTACTCTGCTTGCATTTGCAGTCTCCCACTGAGCTTGTACTTTGCCCTCATTCCTATGTGCAGTGTGGATTCCTCAGCCCTGAAATAGTTGTCAACAATATTCTTATATGAATGCTGCTCTCAGCAAGTTTCTTTCTGCCAATTAGTACTGGATGTTCCAGAATTCTCTCTGGTCTAATTTAGGATTTTTCACTTGATATATGTATTTCCCTCACTGTCTTAAAACTCCCTTTAAAAAAAATCTCTCTGTTCATTGTCATATGGCAAATCATCTGGAATTAATTTTCCCCAGGGAGGGAGAGTACATACTGTATGTGTTCATTCAGATAATAGACAATCCCAGGACGAGAGAGGGTTGAATTCTTTTTTAAAAACATATACAACAGAATTAATTCTCCCTACATGAATGTCAGAGGTCATTATTAAAGTGATTGCACCTGTAGCTGCTGACTGCAGTGTGTGCTAATTTGGGGATAGCGTTCCCCACTTAAGTTATGACACAGAATGTCCTGGTTCTCTTTTACCTGTACGTTCTCCCAAGATCTCATTTCTCTGTAGTTTAAGGCTCTGGTGTTCAGACAGAGTCCATTGGAGAACCCAGTTTATATGAAATATCTTTTGTATTACTCAAAAGCGAGAGCATGAAACTATTAAAGAATTTTAGTTCTGTACGTGTTTCCCTAGTCATAGCATATTGGCCCCAGTGTAACGTTGCACGGCAATTCTTAATCATCAAATATAGGGTCATTTCCTAATGTGCCAACTTAAATTAAGCATTTTTTTTTTTGAATGCTTAAAGAACTCACGGGGCTGGAGATATGGCTCAGTCATTAACATGCTCACCTTGTAAGTTCAAAGACCCGAGTTCCATCCCTTTCACTCAATATTAAAAGTCCTGTGTGCTTCGGCAATCCCAGGGCTGGTCTTAGAGACTGATAAGAGGACCTCCCATCCCATGGCTCATGACCAGCTAGTCTAGACAAACGAGTGAGCTCCAGGCTCAGTGAGAGACCCTGCCTCAAAAAAAAAATAGGGTGGAAAGCAATTGAAGAAATCACTGGAAATCTGAATCCCTGGCTTACACACACACACACACACACACACACACACACACACACACACATCTTTTCTGAGAGAGATTCATCTTTTGCTTTTTATTATTTCACTCTATAAAATTCTCTCCTTTTAAATATTACAATATTAAATGTTGTCATTTCCCACAATTTTTAATTTTTTATTTCATTTTTCAGAAAGTGAAACTGTCTTGCACACAGACCAATAACTTTCAGGAAAAGCACTACTGTGTGCTCACCTACTTTTGCCACTTTGTTTTTATTCTTTTTATTCCTATCTTTTCTCATGTTTCTTAGATGCATTCCAATAACTAGAGTCACAGAAGCAATTGTGATGCTATGTTAAAATATATCACCATATTACCACAATAACATTTGTAATTGTATTAAATAGGAAACTGGGATAAAATTTCTTTCTTTCTTTTTTGGTTTTTCAAGACAGGATCTCTCTATGTAGCCCTGGCTGTCCTGGAACTCATTCTGTAGACCAGACTAGCCTTAAACTCAGAGAACCTTCTTCCTCTGTCTCCTGAGTGCTGGGATTTCAAGAATGTTCTACCACTCTGGGTAAAATTTCTTTTAAAAGAGATTTTTGAAAATTCTTTTTTTTAAAAAAAAATCCACAAACAGCTATTAAAGTGGCCAATCTAAATAGTTCCTTGATTACTTAACTGTTGCATCATCTCCTTGGGGCATGGAGAGATCTAGACTGCACATACATTTCTAGTATTCCCATATTTGGGGCTTTGAAAGAATCTTAGATTTGGCAGTGGCTTATTAACTTTTAGTTCTTAGATGACAGTCACCCCAAATTTCTTCATTGGTTTGGTCTGTTTATCCCTACATTGTTTACCTTCGACCCTTCAAACAAACACCTGGGAAACTTACCTGTTGACCCTTTCCACAGGATCCCTGGTTGTGTTTTGTGTGTTCATTTTATTTTTTAAAGGCTAGATGCTTCAGATAGGAGATAGCATAATGCTACTGGTTAAGATATAAGACTCTCTATTCCATTTTAATTCCAGATAACACTGAATCCCTTCTGGTATAAGTAGATGCCATGCAACTGTTGTAACATGATAAAATAATTACTCGATTTTCTGGAATTAAAATCAAAATGGCCACTTGACCTTTTCATTTGCCCAACCTGGCAACCCTACCTTTAGAGGAATACACCTTTCTCTAGCAGTGTGGTGCCTGTGAACTTGTGGGTTCTCAAGATATTGGGACATGGCTCCTGGATCCAGAACTCTGCTGTGAGTTGGTGAAGCTGTGCGGAGGTGGACTGCCTGCTTGCTGTGACAGTGTCAGTCATGTCCTGACCCCAGTGCACCCACCCTTGGCACCTCTCTGTGTGGCTGATGTCATGTTGCATTCTGAATGCAATTTTGTCTCCTGTGCTTTGATGCTTTTCAAGTAGATGCAGCCAAAGTGGGAGTCGATGTAGCTGTCTGCCGAGCTGGTTTTAAAGCTGTGAGAGAGGCATGACTCTTGGTATTCGCTTTGGACATGCACATATGCATTCTCCTGCCAGTTTTGTTTTGTCTGAAAATTCACACCAAGCGGAAGATGCACCAATAACTCAGACATTTGCAGATACATTTTTCTCCCTGACAACTTCCATTCCCAGAAAACTTATGTGTGAACTTTAACTGGCGACTTGTATTATATAATACACCTTGAAGTATTCATTGGTGACCGCAAGGGCAGAACAGCAAGCATTCAAGCATTCATGGCTCTTGAGAGCCGCAATGCAGGGCTTCAAGAATTTCTATCTTCTTGTAACCAGTTAGCGTATTTTATGGTTAAGTTCCCACTTTATATTATATGTAATTTTTTTAACCAATCTCTAAATTTAAGTAGTTTAAAATGAGGAGATCAGGCTATGACTAACAACCAGGAAATGAAATGTTCCGAGTAAGGCAATATTTGCTGACTTTCTTTCCTTATTCTTCTCCATAAACAAGGTGAAATATAAATAGCACACTTTACAATAAATGCACGTTATCCCAAAAGCAGTAAATAAGGCTTAAACAAGACAATCCGTATAAAGAAGGGTGACCAGATGTGCTCTTGGAATATGAAGGTCAGCATTTTATATGAAGCATATATATATATATATATATATATATATATATATATATATATATTCACCTTCAAATGTGCAGAAGCCAGAAGATAACTTAAAATAGGTATAAAATAAAGGTTTTTAAAATATTTAAATACTAGTATTTGAAATATTTTTATATTTTGAAAACATATTAATAAAATATGGTGTAAACATAAACATGTAAATTCAACATTGCATAGACATTCCTTGGGGGCATATTTGACTTAATTTCTAGAAAGAAATATTCCTGTCTTTATTTCTACAACCATTAGTGAAATAGCTAACCTTATCAGACCTAGAAACGAAATTGAGTTTTTCTCTTTCCATAACCATAAGTCACCAGTCTAGCTTATTTGGACACATGTGGATAACAGCAGCAAGAAGGGTAAAATCATGCCCAGAGAGGAAAACGCTCGCCATGCATCTGGAGAGCACAGACAGGCTTGACTCATGGTATTTTATAGAATATCACATTTCATATATATTACAGAGTCAGTATTTACCATCAGAAAGTAAGGCCACTAGATGACACCTGAGCCATTAGCCCAGAAGACAATATTCACATAAATATCTAGGTTACTGCTTTCTAATCATATCACTTGACACACATTCCTCATAACTGCAAAAGTGATGGATGTCATTATGGTGAGAAAAGAGAACTGTGAGCAGTGACCCGCCCGCCCCCCTATCCCCCCCGCCCCCACTCCTACACACACTCATTTCACTAAACTTAAAGCTTTTTAGATTTCAGAGTATTTCATGCAAAGAATCAAGACATCATTCTTATTCATAGAAATAAGTAATTAGAAACATGCCATCCCAACGTAGGCAAGTTTAAAGTCACTCTAGTTCGTGTGAAATGTGTTCCTCTGCTTCGTCATTGTTGACTTACCTTCTAGAACAGCTGTGCTGAGTCAGCTTGTTTCATTCTAATATTGTGCTCTAACTATGAGGTTATTTTAATGACCGAATCTCTGCCCCCTGCAGTGAGAACAGGTTTCCCTCTAAGAATAATCTCTTGTCTCTAACCCCTTCTTCATCATCTCCTGAGGAGTATGTTAGACCTGGGTATTGCATAGACACCTGAGGACTGACATGAAGCCCATGCAGCAAGTGAAAATGTGACCAGCGATATCACTCACCTCTCAGTAGCCTTCTAAATCACCACCTGCAATCAAATGTAATCATTAAAATAAGCCGGGAAAATGTTATTCCTGAAAACATTAGATTTCTTATTTAACTAGTCATAGTTTGATTTCACAACAAAAAGACAAACCAGACAGAAGATTGTGTTCAATAGTATGGTTTGAAATTTGAAAAGAAATTATTTAATGTATGGTATAAGTGATATGATTTTTTTTTTTTTTTTGCAATGTGTTGATCCTTGACATCTGGAGTTTTTCATTGAATGGGATGGATTTCAGATTTTAGGTTTATAGGATGAGAGATCACATCTTCACCCAAACATATGTAAGTTACACAGGATTGATTGTGAAGCTAAACCACAGGGTGTCCTGGATATTTGGGTAAGTTCCCTAGTTTGTCATTGATGG
>LR754226.1:14179-77758 GCA_902729485.2 Mus minutoides | reverse complement strand
TGTGTGTGTGTGTGTGTGTGTGTGTGTGTGTGTGTGTGTGTGTGTGTGTTGTAGGATGTGCATCCTATACTTTATGCCTAATGTCCACTTATAAGTGAGTGTATACCATACATGTCTTTCTGGATCTGGGTTAACTCATTCAGGATGATATTTTTGAGTTCCATCATTTGCCTGTAAATTTCATGATGCCTTTTTGAATACCTGAATATTACATTGTGAAGATGTTCAACATTTTTTATCTATTCTTCAGTTGGGGGGACCTCTACATTGCTTCTAGTTTCTAGCTATCATGAATAAAGGTGCTATAGACATAGTTGATCAAGTATTCCCATGGTATACTGGGATGTCTTTTGGTTCTATGCCCAGCAGTGGTATAGGCAGATCATGAGGGAGAACTATTCTCAGTTTTCTGATAAACACACAGATTGCTTTCCAAAGTCTTAGAAGTTTGCACTCCTACCATCAGTGGAAGCATGTTCCTCTTGCTCCACATCCTCACCAGCATGAGCTGTCACTTGTGTTTTTATCTTAAGTCATTCTGACAGGTATAGATAGAATCTCAGTGTTGTTTTGATTTGCATTTCCCTGATGAGTAAGGATGTCGTAGATTCATTTACATGTTTCTTGGTCATTCAAGATTCTTTAGCTGACAATTCTCTGAGCTTTGCTACTGATTTTAAGCGTTACTAATTTGTCTCTGGATTTCAGAGACCCACTCCTTTCCACCACCTCAGTAATTATGCTGAGTATGATAAAAGAACTGACCCTGAAGCTTTGAAAATTCTGCTTATTCTAGCATAATGGCTTCTTTGAATGTTATGGTGAAGAAAATTATCTTACTGTCCATCCTTTGGTTATGACTTAATCCGTCTTAATTTTCACATAACAGATCCATGCCTTGTACACAACCTTCCTCTAGAGTGTACCAAAATGGGGTTGATATTTGAACTTCACTGACATTATGCCAAGGAATTAATATTATCACAGAATCTAAGTATGTTTGACCTGGGCTCAACACTTGAAATGTAGAACTCTGAATAAGGACATCTTTAGCCTTACCATTATGACCTATAGGCTTTTTCACACATCTTTAGAATTCAACTTCACTTACAATTATCAGGTTTGTCTTGATCAAAGATGACAGTGCTGTTTAATTCTTCTTATAGATAGATTATTTACTGCCAGGAATTATAATTTTATATCAGATAAAGATTAGAAACTTATAAGTACTTTGAAAAAATAAAAATGTGTCAATTTGGACTCTGGGAGAATATGAGGCACTAGAATTCTTAATTCGGTTCCTAAGTAACTTCCAGTTTTCGCAGACAGAGTAACCAAACATCTTCTGCTGGAAAAGGAAGCATCACACTAGCCTATTGTTTTGTTTCTCATTTTTAAATGTTCCATATCCAATATAGCAGTTTCATCTGTCACCATTAGTTTATTTATAAGTATTTGCCATTTTATGAAGGTATGTATTTAATTAAGACTCTGATTCTGGAGTTCAAAGCAGTAGATTCTGAACTAAAACTCAATCACTATTCACAGAGATTTTTTTCAAGGTTTTTCCAAAACAATTGCGAATATTACATAAGTACTATATATATACATTTCCACCCTTTCATTTTCCCACTACAACCTCTCCCATATACACCCAGTCTATCTCAAATTCATGATCTCTTCATTTTTCAATAATTATGGTTAGACATATGCCTACAAAAACACTTATATTTATATATGGGTACACCCTGTTGAGTCTATCTTCTGTTACTTATATATGTTCATATTTAGTAATGACCACTTAGTACTAGATAACCTATTATGGCATTGATCCATCAAAAAGGTTAAACCTCCCACTCTTAGCAGTCATAATTAATTCAATCTAACTCTTCATCAAGAGATGGGGATTTAGGAGGTTTTCTTCATTCACATTGGCATAGCAATTGATGGTATCATTATGCAGGTCTTGATTAGTTAAGCATACTGTTGGGATTTTATATGTGCAATTTCCTTCATTTAGAGGGCAAATCTTGCAGCACATGTTTGTCCTCTGGTTCTTACAATCTTTACCCCAAGTCTTCCATAATATTCCCAGATACTTAAGTGTACCATTTGTATTGTAGATGCATTATTGGGTGTTGGTACTCCCATAACCTTATTCTCTGTGTTTTGGACAATAGTGATTTTCTCTAATAGTCTCTTCTGCTGTAAGAAGAAGCTTCTCTGATTAAAAGTTAGAGCTACACGGTTGTCAAATATATGAGCTAACCTAACCTATGAACTTAAAGAACTATTTCTAGTTAGGTGTAGTTGCTATTGTATTTAATCTTGTAAGGCAGACAGAGGTAGGCCTCTAAATTCTAGGTCACTCTGATGAGTTTACAGGACAGGTAAGGATATGTAGAGAGGTCCTGTCTCCCCAAAATACAGAAAAAATAATATAGTCTTAAAGAAGGCAACTCAGATTCTGGATGTTAATGTATCTACAAAATCTCATACAAAAGTCCCACAATTGTCAGATTTGTGAAATCTAGAACTTCCCAAAACAGAACCTGAAATACAAGCCAATATTTCAACAAAGAAAAAATGTGGAGTAAATTGGACTAGCAAGAAATTTTTTATCTGTTTATTAATTCCATGATTGAGTTTATGAGAAAATGAAACTATAGGTAGACAGATAAACAATGTATTTAAAATTGTAATATGAATATATCAATTACTCTTTATATTCTGTGGTTAAGTTCTAGGCTCAGCACCATGCCATCTGTATGAAAGAATGAGAAGTATATATTCAAGCTCAGTTGTAACATGCACAACTAAAACAAGGAGCTTTATTTACAAAAATTAAGGGAAGTATGGGTATTAAATGAATTCTAACAAAAATTTTATATTAAATTCAATGAAATGTAGAGACAAATATAAAATAAGATTATATGAATGAAATGTGATTTAATCAAAAACTGAATAAATAGCTACATTCTGATTGGTATTTAAAATTCTAAACTTAACAGAAAGTTTTCTTTCAGATATTGATCATGCTGGTAATAGAATAGGCTACACCATAGAGCAAAATCTGTGAAACCCCTAGATCAATACTTTGAGAGAAAATAGTGAATATTAAGAAACTATTAATATATTTTACTATCTCATGTGGAAAGTGGACATGGTATTGGGCATAAGAGAAATAACAGAACTGTAGGAAATCAGTCTGAAAATTTGGCAACTGTTTTGAGTACCCACTATGTAAAAATACTTATAATATATCATATGTTAAAAAAATTTTTGACCTTCAGTTGTAGATGAATTTCAATCTAACATTCCTGTACAAGTGAGGAATTACATCCAAAGACCTAGGTCTGTGTGACCCAACTGAAATGCAGATGTGCTACACATCTTCAATAGTTCTAGCTTTCATATACACAAGCCTTTAGGACACATTGTAAAGGTAAAATTAGTTTATAGAAAAAAGCAGTCATGATTGAATGTGATACCTAATTAATTAAAGGGAAGACAAAGTGTTGAATCAGAGAGAGAGAGTTGACAGAATGAGTTAGAAATAGGGCACATCCAAATGCCTTGAGAGCAGGACAAAAAAAAAAAAAAAAAAAAAGCTATTTAACAGCAGTATAGGGTGAGAGAGTCAGGAAGCTGAGAGTTAGTGCAGTGAAGTGAGTTCATTCATGAGTTCCAGCAGTCAAGTGCAGGTCAGCAGAGGCAGAGAATAAGAGACAGAGACAGAGAATAAGAAGAAGCTAGAAAGAGCAACACATTGCCAGAATTAGTTTGAGACAAAACAGAGCAATTCATTAAGAATCTGGGAGAAGCCAGATTAAATCAGCCATCATGGAAAGCAGTTTGAGTCAGAATAGTTGAAGTAAACATAGCTAGAAAGAATAAGACTATTCAGCAGTAAGCCTCTGAGATAAAAAGTTCATGAGGTGAGTAAAATTTACTTTTACATTTGATATTTTATTTTTGAAGGAGTAAGTTATGTTTCACATTGGTAGGTATAGCTTATATTTTACATAGATCTGCTTAAGACATTATGATTGAAAGAGCATCCAGAGACTATAAAGAATGAAAAATTACAAACCTCATCAGATCCACATCATTTTTAGAAAACACAACTTCATATAGTTAGAAATATGAAAATACATGCTATGAAAAGAACATATGAACCTAGGAGAAAATTTATAGATGGAAAATGACAAAAAGTTGGTTCTGATAAAGCTAGGGTTTGATGATGTCATTCTCAGTCTAGTAGAAAATTTGAGACTTGGAGTATTGCTTTACTTGCTGATTAGAAATGTTATAATGTATAGTAATTTAATTACATTGAGTTTGTGATGCTTATAACCTTATGTTTAATTAACTCATTAGGATTGTGCTATGATAGATGTAAAAACAATAAGTTCATTTTACATTAAAGGCACACAAATGTAAGATGTTTACAAAGAACTTTTTATTTTGACATCTATAATCTTTCTTCCTATTAAAATATTTTACTTATATTTCTGGTTGTGAGCCTAGCCTTTAATGGCTGAGCAATCTCCCTACTACCCCAAATGTACTTAATTTTTATTGAAAATAAGTTCTTTTTTGATCCAATATATCCCAATAGTTTTCCTTCTTTTCACTCCTTCTAGAGGTCCCACTTCCCCTCTCCACCAGATACATGTCCACCTCGAATTCTTTGCAGAAAAGAGAAAGAGACAACTGTTATATGGGACAAAACAAGTCACAACAAGACAAAGCAAAAACATTTCAAGGCTGTCCAAGGAAACCAAATAGGAGGAAGTATCCCAAGAGTAAACTCTTTAGTCAGTGTTATACCTGCTCCTACTGCTAGGAGTCTCACAAAAATATCAAGCTAATATCCATAATATATATGAAGAAGATCTGGTGCCCATATGAACCCTACTTAGTTGATTCACATATTCTCCTGATACATTTCTCTGTCTTCTATAATCTTTACTCTGCCCTATAGCCTGGTGGGCTCCCTGATCTCATGGGTTAGAGAACCAATGAAGGCATCATATTTAGACTGTCTCTGAATTATGTCTGACTAACTGTGAGTCTCTGGACTCACTCTTGTCTACTGACTCCAGAAGCCTCTCTGATTATAACTGTACAAGGAATCCATCTACTAATATAACATGATATTATTAAGAATCATTCCATTGATTTTTATTTTGATGTTTTTTGTTGTTATTGTTGCTGTTTTTGCTATTACTGATGGTGCTGCTGTTGGTTCAACCCTAGGTCTCTATTCATTGTCTTGTTCCTGGACATCCAAGAACTCCAGAGCATTGACCCTTTCCAAGGGTATGTTCCTCAATTTAAAACAAACATTGGTTGGAAACTCCAAGTTTTGTGCAATCTTTACCACAACACAACATGCAGAAAGGACAGACTGTAAGTTCAATTTTTTAAATTTATTTTTTATTTTTTAATTTCTTTAGTTTATTTATTTATTTATTTATTTATTTATTTATTTATTTATTTTGGTTTTTGAGACAGGGTTTCTCTGTGTATCTCTGGCTGTCCTGAAACTCACTCTGTATAACAGGCTGGCCTTAAACTCAGAAATCCACCTGCCTCTGCCTCCCAAGTGCTGGGATTTAGGGCATGCACCGGTTGGTATCATGTTTCTCTTTCTGGAGAAAAGCTTTACATGCCAAGAAAACTAAAATATAGGAGTGACTACACCATGAAAGCAACTCAGTTTTTAAGAAAGCAAACTCCTATGCTGACATTGCAAAAGTTATATATATATATATATTGTTTAGGTGTCTGACAACTCAAATGAAGACAATATAATTCTACCACTGAAAGCCTTTGCTGCCAATGAAAGATGACTAGTTCCTATTTTGTATTCTCCATTACAATGAATCCTCACTAGGGGTACCCTCATAGTTTCTAGGAAGTTTTCACTGTATTAGAATTCCATACAACCCCATACCTCAAAGCTACCCAGTTCCAACAGTTTCTAACTATACACTCTTTTCCATTTTCCCCTGCCTGAACCCTCAGACTCTTGTCCTAGTAAACCTGCAATATTTATACTAATTCCCCTTTCCAGGAAGTCCCATGAATCCCGCATAGAGGCCTCCTCATTACTTAACCACACAAGCTATGAATGATAGCTTGAGTTTCATTTACTTAACAGCTAATATACACTAACAAGTAAATACATACCATATTTATCTTTCTGGGTCCGGGTTACCTCACTCATGATGTTTTGTTTGTTTTGTTTTATGCTTTTTTTTTTTTTTTTTAGTTCTATTCACTTGCTTTCAATTTTCATGATAATATCATTTCTCTTTCTTTTACTTTCTTCCTTTCCTTTCCTCCCCTCCCCTCCCCTCCCCTCCCCTCTCCTCTCCTCTTCTCTCCTCTCCTCTCCTTTCCTTTTTTCCAGAAAGGGTTTCTCTGTGTAGCCATGGTTGTCTTGGAACTCTCTCCCCTTCTAAGAAAGATTGAAGTATCCATACTTTGGTCTTCCTGCTTGAGTTTCATGTGCTTTATGAATTGTATCTTGGATATTCTGAGCTTCTGGGCTAATATCCACTTCTCAGTGAGTGCATATCATATGTGTTCTTTTGTGGTTGGGCTACCTGTAACAGGACTGTGAGAAGCCACCGTATCCCACTCCAGGGGTGAGGAAAGGGCATAGTTCCAGTCCCCAGGCAACTGCTGGAGTGGGGCTCTAACTCCCAGGCACCACAAACCACGGGTACTGTGGAAGAGCTGGTCCTGGGATCTCTGGGCTCCATGAAGGCCAGGAACGTCAAGTTCTCACTCTTGGGCATTCCAGATACTGCTGTATGTCAGGGAAGGGCCAAAAATAAAGTGGGTAGCCTTGGGGGAACTCTGACCCAAGGGCTGAAAGAAAAATGCCAGAAAGGAGAGTTCTGGCAGGTTTCCTGGAGGAGAGAGTCTGGCTAGAGCAGGCGACTTGCTTGGAGCGCTGCCTAGGTTGGCTAGTAGCTATGGCTAGAACTTAGAGGGGCCTCCTGGTGGGAGGTTAGCCATGAGGCTCTTTAGAGGGAAACCTGCTCCATTGCTCCAGCACAGCGGTCCCGATGAGAATAGGTAGTCCATGGTTTTAGGTCATTTACTGTAGAAAGGCAGAGACAGGGAGAGAGTAAAGAAGCAGATAAAAGTCATGGATACTTGGAGAGAAGGGGGAAGGGAGGGCAGAGAGAGGGGAAGCAAGGGAGAAAGGGAGCAAGAGTAAGAGCAAGAGAATAAGAGCTAAGAGAACGAGGAGGGGGCAAGCAGTTTCTTTTATAGTGGGCTGATAATCTGCTGGCTGTTGCCATGTAACTGTGAGGTTGGAGTCTTGACAGCCTACATGATTGAAGACCACAGAATTATGGAGCTGGGACCTCATGTCAGGATCCTAATGTCTGGTAGCGTGCAGCAAACCTCCTTCTGTCCCTTGTAGATTAATCTTCTGGGTCTCCGGGCTTTAAACCTAGCTCAACTAGAAAACAGGCTGCCTTTCATGGTCCCACAGCTTCCTGCTACTATCCTTGATGTTCATTCCCATTGTCTTGAAATATCCAATATTCTGATTTCTTCATTTCAACAGAGACTGCATATTGTTCACTGGCCTTCTAGGATTCATTTGTATTCTTCAACCCTTTTACATGCACCCAAACAACTTCTTTCAATCCTAGAGCTTTTATGCTAGTAACCCTACTAACAAGTGTGAGCCTCTACAGATTTTCAAGATAAGCTGCAACTTCAGATATAATTTTGCTAACTCTGGATCATGATTTTTGTGTAATAACCTTGAGAAAATACATCCCAGAAGATATAACATCAATGAAGCGTGTTACTTCTTAATCAATGCAGATTCTTCAGCTGCAGCTAAGAAGCAAGAACTGTCACAGAAAAGCAAATGTTTTACTTTCAGAGATTCTTAATCTCAAATATTACATGATTAGAGTATTTGCTCATCTCACTGTATCTGTGTGTTGTCCTTTCCCTTCCCCATTTAATCAAACATCAATAATGGTCTTGAATGATAACCATATTGAGAGCTTGTGTTAACTACTCACTTCATGTTCATATTCACAGATAATTGTACATATTACTTTCCTGTCTCAGAAAGTATAAATATATAAAGCCAATCTATTTATACAGTCCAAGAGATATAGCTCATATATAAAAATAAAATCAAAAACAAAAAAACAGAAACAAAACGAACAGTTTTCCCATTTGAAATATTATAGTAGAGCTAGAACATTGGATTTCCATCTAGTCACTAAAGCACTGAGTGACTCTGGAGAGATCTAGGGAAAACCACATGGGAATGACAACTGATTTTATCTAATTTTCATGTTGGCCTTTGTATAAATATAATGTTGCACGAAAAGTGCAAACTGGTAAGATTATGTGGATGAAATGTCTTCAAGTTTTTCTGACATATCTCCTATGTAAAATGCATTTCTATCCTCAGTAGAAAATGAGTTATTTTCTAAACACAGCTTTATAGAGCCCTCACCTCATTGAGACTTATTAGACCTGTCTAAAGGTATATGCTATGTGTGGACAGTAAACCTTTCTGTTATTAGACTTCCTTTAATTTACCATATGATGGATTATAGGAGAGTCTATGTCCATATTCATTTTTAAAAACATAATTTTAAATAAATAAATGTTTCCTATATACTATTAAGTAACTCTGAAAGAAAACACAGTGTAACAATATCCCACATTCTTCCTCAATTTTTAAAAATTTTACTATTATTATTGTTTGATGTTTTTACATACCAGTTGTTACCTACCCCCAGTATGCCCTCTGACTGTACCTCATCCTATACCTCCTACCCCTCTGCAAGAGGATGTCCCCACACCCCACTCCTACCACAATAGAATTTCAACTCCCTGGGGCCTCAGTCCTCTCTCAAGGGTTAGGTTCATCTTCTCTCACTGAGGCCAGACAAAACAGTCATCTCCTATATCTGTGTCCATGAGCCTCATATCAGCGGTGTATGCTTCCTGTTTGGGGGTCTGAGAGATCTTGGGGTTCCAGGTTAGTTGAGACTGCTGGTCATCCTATGCAGTCACCCTCATCCTCAGCTTCTTCCAACATTTCCCTATTTCAACCAGCTACTGTTACATCCATTGGTTGGGTATAAGTATCTGCATCTGACTAATGGGCATCTCAGAGAGCATCTATGCTAGACTCTTGACTCAAAGCACATCATAGCATCAGTAATAGTGTCAGGCCTTGAGTTCTCCCTTTGAGTTGGATTGCAGTTTAAGCTTGTCACTGGACCTACATCCCCTCAGGTTCTTCTCCATGTTTGGCTCAGCAGTTAATTTAAACAAGAACAATTCTGGGTCAGAGTTTTTGACTGTTGGATGGCAATGCCAACCCTCTATTTTCTACTGGAGGTAGACTCTATAAGTTCCCTCTCACCACTGTAGGGCATTTCACGTATGATCCCTCCCTTTGAGTCCTAGGGTCTCTCACCTCCCAGGTCTCTGGGACATTCTAGAGGGTCCCTCAACCTCCTACTTCCCAATGTTGCCTGTTTCCATTCTTCTGATAGCCCTCTGAACTTAAGTCTTGATCCTCCTAATACCTGACAATGTTCCCCTTTTCTCCTGAATGTTGCTGCATTTGCCTAGTCCCTCCCTCCCTCCCCACATACTCCCCCATAATTGCTTTCTTCTCCCTCCCAAATGAGATTGAGGCATCCTCACTTGAGTCCTTCAGCTTATTAAACTTCTTGAGTTCTGTAGATAGCATCCTCAAGTCCAAGTGGATCAAGAACCCCACCATAAAACTAGAAATACTGAGTTTAATAGAAGAGAAAGTGGGATAGAGCCTTAAATCATTGGAGTGGATGGAAATATACTAACCAGGACTCCAATGGCTCAGGCTCTAAGATCAAGAATTGATAAATGGGACCTCAGGAAACTGGAAAGCTTCTGTAAGGCAAAGGGTATAGTCAATATGACAAACCAGCAATCTACAGATTGGGACAAAAAAAAAAAAAAAAAAAAAAAAAAAAAAAAAAAAAAAAAAAAAAAAAAAAAAAAAAAAAAAAAAAAAAAAAAAAAAAAAAAAAAAAAAAAAAACTTTACTAACTTCACATCCAATAGAGAACTAATATCCAAAATATATATAAAGAACTAGAGAAGCTAACCATCAAAAAGGTAACAACCTAATTTAAAAAAATGGCAAAAAGAACTAAACAGAGAATTCACAATAGAAGAACATTGAATGGCTGAGAAGCACTTAAAAAAATGTTCGAAGTCCTTATTGATCAGGGAAATGCACATTAAAATGACCCTGAGATTCCACTTTACACAAATCATATTGTCTAAAATAAAAAACTCAGGTGACAGCACATGCTGGAGAGGATATGTAGAAAGAGGAACACTCTTACATAGCTGATGGGATTGCAAACTGCTACAACCACTCTGGAAATCAATCTGGAGGTGCCTCAGAAAATTGGACACTGTACTAAGAACTCAACTATACCACTCCAAATATCTTTTCAAATGTATTTTAAATTAGTGCAGTGCATTATCTAAATATTATCTGTAGCTAAACATGGAAACTCATATTAGTTTATTTGTGTCTCATATTAGTTTTGTTGTGTGATATATATTAGCAATTATTAAATATAATTTGTTACCTATGGGAATAATGTGAGACAGAAAAACGAAATTTACATTGCATTCAAGAGCAATTCAGTGCAAATCTACAATTTTCTTTTTAAAAGAAATTTGTTCTGATTTTCAGTCTTCTTTCTTTGTAAATGAATTGTTTATATAGAAATGCAAACAAAGCAGTATTACATGTAGTAGTACACATTTAAATTCCAAATGACTCTACACTTGATTTTTTAATTTATTTTAGTTCTTTATGTAGTCTTATCAATTTCAGTTATCCCTTACAAAAGTCATTTTTTTAAAGCACATATTAACCAAGGGAAAGATGCTATAAATGTACTCACTACTACAAACAAATCCAAAGCTGTTAAGCCTTACCAATTACTTATTTAATTTAATTTCAGTGATCATTGTTTCTCACTGAATGCCAATTTCAATGCATGCTTGCATTTCTTCATTTCTCATTGTGTTTGAATAATTCTAGTTCTGAAATTCTGAAATGATCCTTGACCCATACAACTGCTCTTAAAATGTGCTTCTTAGGAAGAACCTGACTGAAGACTGGTATTTTTATTTTCATTCCAAGGTATTGCTTTCTTCCAAACTCATAAAACTCTGGCCTGATATCACCGTTTCTCCCCCAAAGTTAATATTTTTAAAATGTATGCTGATTGAAAGTTATGAATTGATTTTTATGTATTAATTTAATCAATTTAGGATTTTGATATCATTTTAAGGAGGAAGTATTAAAATTCATTAATATCAGTTAACTACTTGCATTCTTTTTTTTTAAATTTTCACATACCTGAAATTACCTTTAATTTTCTCTTATTTGAGAAAGGTATTTTTTTCCAATATTTATTAGATAACTTCTTCATTTACATTTCAAGTGTTATCCAGAAAGTTCCCTATACCCTCCCCCTCCCGGCCCTGCTCCCCTACCCTCCCGCTCCCACATCTTGGCCCTGGCATTCCCCTGAACTGGAGCATATAAAGTCTGCATGACCAAGGGGCCTCTCTTTCCAATGATGGCCAACTAGGCCATCCTCTTCTATATATGCAGCTAGAGACATGAGCTCAGGGGGTAATAGTTAGTTCATGTTATTCTTCCACCTATAGTGTTGAAGACCCCTTCAGCTCCTTGGGTACTTTCTCTAGCTCCTTCTTTGGGAACCCTGTGTTCCATCTAATATCTGACTGTGAGCTTCCACCTCCATGTTTGCCAGGCATTGGTATAGTCTCCCACGAGACAGCTATATCCGGGCCCGAGAAAGATATTTTAACTGTACATTAATTTCAAGGGTAACAGTGTTTCCTCATGACTCATTACTGATGTAGTTCAAATGTACCTTATGTAAGAATCAGTAAGAATTAGGCTCTTCTATTTTTCTACTTGCGTCTTGAAAATCTTTCTCTAACAAAGTTCTTGGCTACTTATACTTCCAACAGAGTTTCCATATACATTATGCTTTGCATTTTTCTACTATTTATTGACTAACTTTAATTTTTGTAATCTTTCAATTTTTAAGCATATATTTTAGAATATTTCATTTCATGAGGCCTCAAGAATACACAAAGAACTACAGGTAACTTAGAAAGGCTAGGAGCAGGAGAGTTAGATTTCCTCAGGGAAGAGGATATCAATTAGATGTCGAAGGTAAAATGGCCAGCCTGAGAACATTCATAAAAGTAATATTATGTCAACAGGTTAGGATATGTTTAGGCATAAATGTCGATGTATGAATGCAATAATAATTAAAGTCATGAATTTGATAAAGAGTTACAGGGGTATATAAAAGTGTTTGGAGTAGGTAAAATAAGGGAAAATTGTCATTATATTATAATATAAAAATTACAATGTCTTAAAAGACAAAAAAGTATAATAGGACAACTAATAAATATAATATGCTAATATAAAGAATTGGTTGTATTTTCTTTTTATTCTTTTCCTTTTTTTAAATTATTTTTTCTTTATTAGATATTTTCTTCATTTACATTTCAAGTGTTATCCAGAAAGTTCCCCATACCCTCCCCCATCCCTGCCCTGCTCCCCTACCCACCCCCTCCCACATAATGGCCCTGGCGTTCCCCTGTATTGGGGCATATAAAGTCTGCATGACCAAGGGGCCTCTCTTTCCAATGATGGCCAACTAGGCCATCTTCTTCCATATATGCAGCTAGAGACATGAGCACAGGGGGAACTAGTTAGTTCATGTTATTCTTCCACCTATAGGGTTGAAGACCCCTTCAGCTCCTTGGGTACTTTCTCTAGCTCCTTCCTTGGGAACCCTGTGTTCCAACTAATAGCAGATTGTGAGCATCCACTTCCGTGTTTGCCAGGCACTGGTATAGCCTCCCACGAGACAGCTATATTAGGGCCCTTTCAGCATTATCTTGCTGGCATATGCAATAGTGTTTATTTTTGATGGCTGATTATGGGAAGGATCCCTAGCAGCCGAAGTCACTGGTTGGTCCATCCTTTTGATTCAGCTTCACACATGATCTTTGTAACTCCTTCAATGTGTGCTTTGTTCTTAATTCTAGGAAGGGGCGAAGAGACCACATTTGAACTTCATTCTTCTTGAGTTTCATGTGTTTAGTAAATAGTATTTTCTACCTCATATAATTGCTTCTGTTTCCTTAGACTTTCATAACTTTTCAAGTTAGTAAATTTCTTACCTCATAAACAATTTTCTCAATATTTTTAATGTCTTGTTTTTAGATTGAATATCTCAAATTCATATTCTGTGTATCATCCTGTTATTTTCTATCTTCTAGTTTACCTTCTTGAATATTTCTCTTTTGTTGCATTCAGGGATTCTTGGTATTTGCTTTTTAAGTCTCTTCACCACTCCAAAGAAGACCCTATAAACAAATCATAGGCTTAATATGTGGCTTTTTTTTTCTTGAACATAATTAAGTACTGTTTCTTTTAATAGCTGACAGCTTGTGAAGCCAAATAGATCCCAGATGATGATGGATCAATAGTTTATAATGCAAATGGGGAAAATGTCCTCTGGTTCACATATACAATCCCATCACTGACAGGGAAAGGCAGATAGATATCTATGAGTTCAAGACTAGCCTGGTCTGCATAAGGAACTCTAGGATTGCTAGAGTTGCTGGAGGGAGGGGAGCGAAATATGTATTGCTCTTGAAGAAATCTTGAGATCTGCTCCAAACACCCAAGTCAGGCACCTTATGGCCCCCTGTACCTAAGCAGTAAAGCACCAAGAACATCTTTTGTATTCTGTTGTCACTCTTCTCAGTAGCACAAAACTGTACATAAACACACTCACACACACAGACACACACACTCACACACACAGACACACACACACACACACACACACACAGTTAAAAAGTATTATCTACAGAGAAAGTTTATAGATTTTCTTCAATTCTCCTGAAATTTTCTTTCTTTCTTTCTTTCTTTCTTTCTTACTTCTTTCTTTCTTTCTTTCTTTCTTTCTTTCTTTCTTTCTTTCTCTCGCTCTTTCTTTCTCTCTTTCTCTCTTTCTTTCTTTCTTTCTTTCTTTCTTTCTTTCTTTCTTTCTTTCTTTCTTTCTTTCTTTCTTTCTTTCTTTCTTTCTTTCTCTTTCTTTCTTTCAAGTTCCAGATTTTATTCCCCTCCGGTCCACCCTCTGACTCTTCCACATTCCATACCTCCTCCCTGCCCCCCTATGTCAACGAGTATATCCCCACCCAACAAACCCATCCCACTAGACTTTTAAACTTCCTGAGGCCTTCAGTCTCTTGAAGGTTAGGTAGATTTTCTCTGACAAAATCCAGACCTGTCAATCGTCTGCTGTTATGCATTGGGGACCCTATATCAGCTTATTTACTAAATTTTAACTTTTCTAGATTCAAACAAGTTTTAAGTCTCCTGTGGTAGTTAAACAGAGACAATTGATATTCAGTACATTTTTAATTTTTCAGTGAATATTGTGCTCAAGTAATTCAAGTTGTGTTGCAGAATTTGAGGGTATATCTCTATATCTTCTACTCTCTTATATGTTTATTTCTCAATCTATTGTATTCCATTAAAAGTATTCTATTTGATTTAATAATATGAAGATTATCAACTTGAATTTATTTGAGGGTTTTCCCTTAGGAAAAAGTCAACAATATAAAAATGTCAGTTGTATGTACTGGGAATTGGGCTCAGAGCCTTCTTCTGTTTGGTTAGCAATTTACCACTAAGCAATAATATCAGACTATCTCTCACGTTTTGTTTTGATATCAAGCCTTTGTAAGTTGTTCCTGGTGACACTGAACCTACACTATCTTAAGTAGTTGGAATGAATGAGCAATGAAAGGAGAAAACACATTCAATTCTATAGTCATTATTCTGTGTACCATGATTTGTTTTTATTTAGTCTATTATCAAATTGTGATTGTGATTTAGATTTATTTCTATCAAATTCTTTATTTTATCTATAAGCATTAATGCAAGTTTCTAGAAAGTTCTTTACTCTTACTTTGCTTCTCTAGAGATATCCACATGATAGCAACCAGCATGGGTGATTATTTCAAACTCTGCACAGATTCTACATTATTGAATGTTTTTGTGCCCACATTAAGCATGCAGGATATATTAAACTGGTAATTTTACTTCTGAAGGTTTAAGATGCTATGTGAGGACAAGCTTAGCTTTGATATTGCTGGAAGATAGTAGTCTATTAATTTAAAATACCCCCAAGACTTCACATGATACTTAGCAGATGTAACTAAGTAACACAATAGACAATGCATGCTAATTAAGAATACTAACTATGTCCCAAAATATCTTGCAGAAGACCGAGGCTCTGCTCTCAGCATCTTCAAGTTGTAAGGTGGTTTAGAACTATACATAATGCCATTTCCAGGGGTCCTGACAATGCTCTCTTCTGAGCCTCACATGATGAACTTAAATATACTTATGCAAAATATAAATACACATAAAATAAATCCATTATCTCTCTCTTTGTTTCTCATTTATCACCCAAAACAAGTGGACTCTTGGTCTCCAAAATGCAGCCCATCAGATTCATAGCATCTTTTAGTTGGCCAGACTCATAGACATTTTACATGGGTATTAGGTTTTTTGGAAACTTCAGTTCACAGGAAAAAAGTCACAATATTTGATAATAGTCACAACATAGATTTGAGGCCGACCACAAAAAAGAGTGAAAGCATTTTACATAGAAGAAGTGTAGGAACTATTGAATTATTACTTAAGTAGCAATAATGGTTTTTAGAACGAGTCAGAAGCAGCCACAGAATGACTGGAGACAGTTGGGGAAGACTAAACCATTAGGTGGCCCTTGCAGCTTAAAATTGAATGTGGAATAATTCAATCAATTCTTGCATTTAGGAGGTCAACTCTTAATCGAGTGGTTACATATGAATTCCTTCTAGAAGGCTTTTGGAGAATGGGTAGTAGTCAGATCTTAATATGGTTATAAATTAATATTAAGAGATTATGATTTTATTTTAAATACAGAGTTATAACTTCTAATAATTTTAAGTAGGAAGGATTGATACTTCTGTATTAGAGAAGCATTTCACTTGTAAATAGACAGTGGTAAGCTGAGAAACACAAGAGATAGTGAGCAAGCCAATGATTATGTGTGGCAATAATTTGTTATGATTTATTCTGATTCTATTAAATACTTAGAATAAACAACTGAAGTCTAAGTAAATTAGCTTTCATTGCAAATAATTTCACTATGCTAACACTGTATCTGCAATGCTATTTTTTTCAGCATATCTCTGCCTACTCCCTTGTGAGATATATTCCTCTGAAAGACTTTTTATCAACAACTAAAAGTCATGGTTTTCAAAGTATCATTCTTTAAAATTTGCTAAGTTCTATAGAGTGAAGATCTGTCAAGCAGGACTGGATGATTCCTGCCTGTTTTAAATGTATGTAATAGTTACCAATTCTTTATATGTATAATGTACCACAAGAATAATGTAACCAGGTTCAGCTTGACTGCCTTATCTTCTCCACACAGTGATGATAAACAATTTAGGCTGCCTTCTTAGTCTCTGAAGGTTCTTTATTTTTCAATAGCTGTAAACCTTGCTCCTGAGTAGTGGTGTTAAAGAAAAAGAATCCTTTATTCAGACAACTCTGATATCCTTTGCATTTTCCAGTGCTGAATGAAAGGAGTATACTATTTGAAGGCATTTGATTTGTAACACAATAGCTGCTTTTCCTCAGCTAATGCAGAGAGCATAGAACAGATTTACATTAAGTGTATGCTCTTATGGAGGAAGAAATAAGCATTTGGGTTTGAAATACATTTAGTAGCTATTTTTATGACAGGCAAGTCATTTTGTTCAGCTGTGATTTTCAGTCTAACACACAGGCTCACACTAAGCATTCATTTTCCACTTCTGGTGTCATCTTGGTTAAGCTTTAGATCTTCCACATTGTCTCGTCTTTCCTGAGAGGTAGATGCCAGACAATGCTGTGAAATTCTATAATTTGACAGTAATAAAATATGAAAAAAACTATTTTGTGGCTTTTTCTCAATGTAACTAGATTAAGAATAGGACAGTGTATCAGTTCATGCTACCCACTTGGGTAATTGATGGTAGATCCATTAACTGCATTATTTAAGGATATAAGGCTCCAAGTGAATTGTTTTTGTTTTTTTTTTCTTCCTCCAGTTCCTTCCTGTTGCCTTTTTCATTTTCTTCTTGACTGTCAATAAAATGTTTGAAGGATTTAGAAAGGTTAAACCACTAGTGGCCACAGTTAATAGGAAACATTAGAGTAGCAGATGGTAGGATAAAACCACAAATGTATTTTCTTAAGCCCTTGGAGACAGAATAATACACTCAAGCATGGCTATGTCTCATTAACCAAAACACATGTTGTCTTTCTTCCTCTCAGTAAATGATATTCTGGAAGCATGAGTATCACCAGTAATAAGAGGCAATTATAAATGAGATAACACCATAATTTTACTCTCATTGCTGTTCTATTATCCTAATACTTTCCATTGAACCATCACAATTTATTTAGTGTTCCTTGCCACATGGCTTGCAACACATAAAACTAGAAAAGAATTAAATGGTATTTAATGTCAGATACATGGGTCATATTGCATGGTAATGTAGTGTAATTGGTCCATTACTATAGGCAAAATAAGTTGATTTTAGTTATTACTTGGAACTCTGAAACAAATTGTTCTTTCGAGGGATAAAACATAATACTGATACCTAAGAATAAACTTCATGCATAGATTATCATGTAGATTCAAAGTTGCCTTTTAATAGAGGTTGAAACTCCATACAAGAATCCTGGAGGTCTCCTTCATTGTGTGCACTCTTAAGCTCAGATCACCAAATAGCTCTTCAGGAACAAGTTGCACATCTGAATGACAAAGGCAGCCTCATCACCCCATCCAAAACTTCCAGGTATTAGTGAAGGAACTGTCAAAGTTTATCCTAAATCTGATGATCTAAAAAAACATTTCTGATCTGTTTAAGCTAGATGCTAGTATTAAGATATTCCTTTAATCAATGAAACATCTTTTACTAGATTTTAGAAAAACATAAAATAGTATCAAAGGTATCTGGTCTTTGATATACAGCCACCACTGTTGTTATTGCTGTGGATGAATAACATTTAAGAGATTGCATATTGTTCACAGGACACAGGAAGAGGGGCAGTGGGGAGGGCAGAGAAAACAAAGATCTCTTCTTTGATAATGTTGCTCCTTAGCTTGTTCTATTTCATTTCATGCTGCAGTAGAATACATCAGGGTCTTTCCTCTATGCAGGTTTCTTTTGCTTACAAATGGCTAGGCATTCTAACAGAAGGTATGTTGAAATGACACTTATTCTGCACACAGTCCTCCTGTCATTCTTTCTCCATCAAACACAGTGGATAAAAATAAACTCCTAAAAGATACATTACAAATCACTATTAACTACATCAATCCAAAGAGCATCTGAATGTGGTATACAACCTACTCTATATTACTAGGATAAAACAGATTTTTGACCTGTCTTGAGTATAATGAACATATAATCCTTTCTAATTAATTCTCCCTATAGCCTTTCACTTTCGAGGAACATGCGATGCTGGGTCTTACATAGATCTACTTCAACCTTAACAATGTCCTTTTAGAATGTCAAATATAAAATGTTACCTTCAATTTTAATTTGTTCAACTGCAGTGGTCTGAATAAGACATAGTCCTATAGGGTTATGCATGTGAATGGTTAGTTCTTCAGTCATTGTTATTGTTTGGGAAGTTTTACATCCTTTAAGAGGTGAATACTTTATAGAGGAAATATGGAGGAAACCCCAGGTAAGATTTTGAAGTTTTGTAGAATCTCTCATTTTTCTATTCGTTTTTTTTTTTTTTCTGCTTCCTGTACAAAGGAAAGGAAAACAGCCAGACACTTGATTCTGCTGCTCTGCCCTGCCTTTCTTGCCACTGTGAATACCAGTCTTCTGGAACTTCTATATTCCTTACTTTTGCTTGTGTTATTTTATCACAGTAACAGAAAAGTAACTAGCACACCAAGATTTAGATTTTGTTTGTTTAGTTATTTTAAATGTGAAAACACAATCTTACTATAGATTTATTTTTAGCATCGACTGTATCTGGTCATGAATAACAGGTATATAATTATATCAAAACAAGAGAAATGACTACTAAAATTTTGTCATTATTAATAGAAATTAATAACTAAATATTATTTTGATCAATTTAAATATCAAAAATGAAGGAATTGAAAGTAAATGCATTTCTGAGTTAGCATTTAGATATAAACCAAATTTGAGTGCCTATAAAATAATTTTATAAATATTGGGAAAATTGGCATTATAAAAAGAAGAGTTGGCACTTAATGAGAATTCCCAATGTAGCAGGATTCTGCATTTTATTGTGTCTTTTTGAAAAAACACCTTTAAAGTAGTGATAATAAATAAATTTTAAGATTCTACAGAGAATTGATTTTATATCCTTAATCAAAGACTGGTTTCGATATATACAAAGAATCAATACTGAAAAACAAAAAATAATAGGATCCAGAAATACAAAAGATATATGATTTAAAATTTCATATAAAATTTTTATTTTAAAAAGGCAGTTGTGTTTACACTTTTTTTCATTAGTTATTTATTCACTTAACATCCAGATTACAGCCATATCCTCCCAGTACCACCCTTATTCTCCCATTAGCTTCTCTCTTTCTCCTAAGAAAAGGGGATGATCCATGTGTACCATCCCACATTGGTACATCAAGTCACAGCAGGACTAGGTGAACCTTCTCCCACTTAGCCTAGACAAGGCAGCACAGCTAGGAGAACTGGATGAAAGGAATAGAAAGAGCAGAGGCAGCCTGGCTCCAAATGCTAGGAGACTCACATGAAGACTAACCTGCACATCTACTACAGATGTTAGGGGTCCTGGGTCCAGAGCATGCATGCTGTTTGGTTCATAGTTCAGATTCTGAGAGCTCCTATGGTCTCAGGTTAGTCTTTTTTGGTCTTCTCTCCTAGTTCCTCAATCCTTCTTGGTACTCTTCCACAAAAGACCCAGGGCCAGTTTAGTGTTTGGATGGGTATCTCTGCATCTGTTTCTGCAATTATGTGAAGCTTCTGTCTGCAGGCACATCAGAGCATAATTAATACTGTCAGAGGCTGGCTCTCTCTCCTATGAGATAAGTCTCAAGTTGACCAGTCATTGATGGGTCATTCCCTTAATGTCTATCCCATCTTTATCCCTGAAAATCTTGTAGTTAGGAAAAATTTGGGGCCCAAGTTTTTTTGAGGTATTTTGGGGTCCCCATCCCTCTACCTGCCTACAGGAGATGGATACTTCAAGTTCCATATCCCCCTCTACTAAGAGTCTCAACCATTCCCATAAAATCCCAGCAACCTATTCCTTTGCAGTTCTAAGGTTCATCTTAGAGATGTTTCCTCAAATATTTCAACTCTCTCTCTCTTAGCCTTCTCTGCTTACTTCTTGCCCACTCTTCCTACCTGTATTCCCACCTCAGATCACTTCCCTTCCCTGTCTCCTACCCAGTTCCTGCCCTCCAATCACATCTCATGTTCCTTTCCTTTCCTTTCCTTTCCTTTCCTTTCCTTTCCTTTCCTTTCCTTTCCTTTCCTTTCCTTTTCTTTTCTTTTCTTTTCTTTTCTTTTCTTTTCTTTTCTTTTCTTTGTTAGTCTCAATAATCCTTCCTGGGGCCATCCTAGCTACTTAGCTTCTTTGAGAATGTAAAATGTAGAATTGTTAACATGTAATATATGGCCAATATCCAATAATATTTAAGTACATACCATGCATGTTTTTTGGTGTCTGGGTTGCCTCATTAATGATGATTATTTTTCTAGTTCACACCAATTGCCTACAATTTAATAATGACCTTGTTTTTAATAGCTGGGTAGTGTTCCATTGTGTAAATGCACATTTTTTTTTAAATTCATTCTTCAATTGAGAGATATTTAGGAAGGTTCCAGCTTCTGACTACTATGAGTAAATCTGTTATGAGCATAGATGTACAATTGTCCTTGTGGCGTGGTGGAACATCTTTTGACTATATGCTCGAGAGTGATATAGCTAAGTCTTGAGGTAGATCTATCCCTAATTTCATGAGAAAACACAAATGTAATTTCTAAATTGGTTGTACAAGTTTTTGCTTCCACCAATGATGAAGTAATGTTCCTGTTGCTACTCATCACCACCAATATATGAATTTCCTTCAGCTTTAGATCTTAACCATTCTGAAATGTATAGGATAGAATCTCAGAGTCACTTTTATTTGCATTTCCCTCATGATTAAGGATGTTTAACATTTCTTGGTGTGGCATTTTCATGGTTCTCTGAAGCAGAATAAATACAGAGTAAAAGTCTACCTGCCAGAAAATGTCAATCAGGTCAAGGTCTGCTGGCAGATTTCTTGACCTTCTGATGCTTGGAAAAATAGGAGCACATACACATGAGGCTCAAGTAAAGGGAGTTGACATGCTTCTTGCCATTCTTCTACCTTCTGTGAATTCTCTGAATAACTTCATATTCTACTTTTTAATTGAGTTATTTTGTTGTTGGTGTTGGTGTCTAGCTTTTTGAGTTATTTATATAGTTTGGATATTA
Source organism: Mus minutoides (assembly GCA_902729485.2). Lineage (NCBI taxonomy): Eukaryota > Metazoa > Chordata > Mammalia > Rodentia > Muridae > Mus > Mus minutoides. The sequence goes on along the minus strand of LR754226.1, from coordinate 56,007 downwards.
ACCTTCTGTCAGATGTGGAATGGATGAAGTTTGTTTACTATTCTGTAGCCAGTTGTTTTATCCTATTAACAGTGTCCTTTGCTTTACAGAAGATTTTCAGTTTCCTGAGGAACAATTTGTTAATTGTTTATCTTAGTACCTGAACTCTTGGTTTTCTGTTTAGAAAGTACTTCCTTGTTCAATGTATATAAGGATTTTCCCAATTTCTCTTCTACTACATTTGGAGGATATAGTGTGCTGTTGAAAATCTTGAACTTGAGCTTTTGGCAGGATATTAAATATGGATTTATTTGCATCTTCTACATGCAGACTGTTGTTCTGAGTTCTTTCTCCTCCCTCAGGGGATATAGGGAGTACAACACATCTAACAGGAAAGTATGAAGTAGAATTCGAAAAGTGTGGGTCAGTTGCATCTTCCCAGCAGTGAGTGATGTTGGAGAAGGCCTTCTCTGAGATTTTTAGGATTACAGCTCAGTTAGAAAATAGTCATACAGTTCTCTTAGAGTGTATTCAGTTAAATAGATTGTGTACTTTATTTGGGCGGTAGACAAGTTCTCTATGAACCTTGGAGAATGGCAAGGGATTCTTCAGGGTAAATGTAAATCATTGGCTGGAGCTTAATATACTAAGAATACCTCACTTGCATGGAGAGGCATTCCAGAAAATCCAGGTGTTTGCTGAACAGGTTCTTTCTTGGAACAAGGAATTGGAACCTAAAACTTTGCCAAAGTCTAAGTGACAATTTTCTGGATTTGGGCTACTCAAATCAGACAGAGAAAAGGAAGACTATCTAAGAAAAGTATGTCCTCAATTTTGCTCCAAGAAATCAGTCAAGACATGGTAGACTACAGCATTAATACTGGGATCCAAAAGAAGACCTCCAGTTAGAATAACACCATTTGTTGAAGATACTTTCTGTTTTGCTTGGTAGAGTATTGGCTTCTTTGTGTAAAAATCAAATGATATTAGCTATATGGGAATATTTATGGGTGAAGCACCAAGAATATACAGTAGGGGCTTGATCTATGATTTAAGCTTTTGTAATTTTTCTTTCCAAATGGGGGTACTCTTGTATTTGGAGCATAGATATTTAGGATTGATATGTCTTCTTGGTAGATATTTCATTTGATAAGTATGAAGTGTTCCCTTCCTAGAATCATGAACAAAGCACTCACTGAAGGAGTTACAGAGATCATGTGTGAAGCTGAATCAAAAGGATGGACCAACCAGTGACGGCGGCTGCCAGGGATCCCTCCCATAATCAGCCACCAAAATAAACACTATAGCATATGCCAGCAAGATAATGCTAAAAGGGACCTGATATAGCTGTCTTGTGGGAGGCTATACCAGTGCCTGGTAAACACAGAAGTGGATGCNTCTTATCTTTTTACTGGGGAATTGAGTCCATTGATAGTGATATATATTAATGATCAATAATTATTAATTCTTGCTATTTTGACATTGTTGGTGTTTCTGTGTGTGTATGCCTGTGCATGTGTGTGCGTATGTGTTTGTGTTGGTGTTCATTTCATTTTGTTGGTATGGAACTACATATTTCTTGTATTTTCTTAGGTATGGTTAACTTCCTCGAATAGGAATTGTCCTTCTAAGATCTTCATAAGGTTTGATTTGTGGGTTGATTTTGTTTAAATTCAGATTTGGCTTGGAGTATCTTGTTTTATCCTTCTTTGGTGATTAAAAGTTTGGCTGGGTATAAAAGTTTTGTCTGGAATCTCTGGGATCTTAGAGACTGCAAGATATCTGTATAGATCCAGTTAGATTTAGTCTTTGTTAAGAAGTTGAGTATACAATTTTGAGAGGGATGTGTAGGCTCATCTCTCAGTGGGGAGTCATGCATAACCTCTGGATATGGTTTCTACAAGTTCTCTCTCCCCTTTGTTGCCTATACAGCTAATGTCATCTCCCTTGGATCCTGGAAGCCTTTTGCTTTCCTGGCATCTGAGACTTTCTGTTTGCTACCCCCAGTTCCCCATCCCCCATTGCTACACATCTCTGTTCAATTTCCTGAACTCTGTTCATCTCCCCAGTTTCCTGATCTCACACCTGATTCTACCCTGTTTTTTTTCTCCCCCTCCTCCCCCTCCTCTCTTCCTCCCAAGTCCTGCACACCCTCTCCCCTTCTAAGTAGGACTGAGATATTCACACTTTGTTCTTCCTTCTTCTTGACCTTCATATGGTCTGTAAGTTGTATCATGGGTATTCTGCATTATTTTTTTTCCACTCATCAGTGAGACTACTCCTGTATAAAGGAAATACAGGGAGAATGAGTGGAACAGAGACTGAAGAAAGGCCATCCAAAGACTTCCCCATCTAGAGATCCATCCCATTTGCACCCACAAAACTAAGACACTATTGCTGATGCCAAGAAGTGCTTGTTGTCAGGAGCCTGATATGGATGTCTCCTGAGAGGCTTGGCCAGAGCCCTACCAATACAATGGGGGATGTGTAGGATTAAGTGGGGGGCCCTGCATCCACTCAGCCACAAGGCATGGCCACACTTACCCACACTGTCACCAGGTTGGTGTCAGGACTTAGAGCAGCCCCCCCCCCGCCCAGGACACTCCTCCAGGTGTGGGGGAATAGAACCTGAGGTCACTAGGACAGCCAAAAGTTGGCTTGGAGGTTTCTGGGCCTGCATGGAGCTTGAGGTAGTCTGATTCTCGGGCTCTTGGGCACCCAGGCAGCACTGGACGCCATAGAAGAGTTGAGAACAGAGTGGAGGGTCTGTGGGCTGGATCTGTCCCTGGGAGGAGGGGCAAGAATGAAAGCCAAAGTTGGAGATTATATATATATATATCCATTTAACTTTCTCTTAATGTTCTGTGCTGATGACCACGTTTTTTTTCTATTACTTACTGTTTGTACTTCAATACATTCTTTGTTCTTACTACTGGTGCTTCCCTGTAGGTTTGGTAAGATTATATAATAATGATAGCAAAAGGCATATCGCTGCAAGAAGCAATCTTGAGATTAAGCCTCTTGGGACCTCACCTCTCAGAGATCAGCCATCATAGGGCATGAAGAAACATTAGGGCATCTCCTGAAAAGCCACAAACTAGACTTGGCCTCTCCTGGATGGCAAATACAATTTTTTTATTTATCAGTTCCCTACGTTTGTGTTTTTTTTTTTTTTTTTTAATTTCTTCTATTTCAACTTTGAGGTTTGAGTAGTTTTATGTATTATTATTAATCTATTTAATTGCATTTTTCTGTGTTTCTTTAAGGCATTTATTCATTTCTCTTTTAAAGGCATCTATTATCTTTGTAAGATTGGATTTAAGATCATCTTCTTGTACTTTGGCTGTGTTAGTATGCCCAGCACTTGCTGGAGTATATGTAAACTCTGGTTGTGTCATACTGTGCTGGATTTTGTCTATTATGTTTTTATACTAGCCCTTAGCCAACTGGTTTCCCCTGATTTGGGGTAGATATTCCTGATGCTGTCACCACTCTTCAGCTATGGGCCAGACAATGGAGCTAAGTGAACAGCACAATGCTCCCCTCCACTGGCTGTATCACAGGTGGACCTGAATGTGTTTGGGTCCTACAGGAAGAGAGAATAGTATGACTGAGCTTAGCAGTCAGGGGGCAGCTCAATGCTACTGGTGGTGCACCATGTGGATCCAGCAGGTAGGAGACTGGCTGGGAGGGCACTAACCTGGAAGTTTCTCTGTCCAAGCAGGTCTCCTGGGGAAAGCAGGCAGAGCCTTGGTTAGATGATAAAGGTTAGGGGACAGTTCACTGTCCATTTCTGTTGGTCATGCTTCAGGCTGTCCCAGCAGGCAGGTGATTAGTGGAAAGAGTCTTATGATTACTTTTAATAGTAACTTTAATAGTAACTTTTATGTGAACAGACACTAATAAACTAACTTAAATTAAAAATTAAATACTGAATTTACATCTAGTCCTAACAGCTGATTGTATGTTATGTGCTCTTTTAATTATTTACCTAGAATGTGACTTCAACTGCATCTGACCCTTTTTTGCTTTTCTCGTGGCTTTGACAAGGAAAGGTTCTCATTAGCAAATTTTGCTTTTCTTTTTATAACCAAATGTTTTAAAGATGAAATTGTAGAATAGATATAAATAGATGGTGGAAACAGTTAAGAAGAAACATATGCTCCTTTAAAAGAGTTAATGAGAAGTTAAATCAAAATTGTACCTGGGAAACAGTACTATCCCCTTTGGTCTACTTATCTTTTTTAGAGTTTTTTAAAAGTAGAAATAGAAAAAAAGATTATCTTAATTAGGAGATATTTTAATTAAAGAGAAATAGATCATTTGGGGGGTGTTAGCTGACTGCTTTATGATTTAACTTTTCAAGCATAGGTTCTTTTTCCCTGAGCTGCTGTCTGCTAGCAATTGACTTTCTCAAGCTGACAAGAGGGACTACATTAGAACTGCTTTTATTGGTGAAAGTTGTTATCCAGTAGGTTGCTTGTTCCTGCTCCTCTAACTCATGCCTCTTTCAGCAAGCCTGTAATGTACTTAAATCAGTGTTGGAGGCTTTTTTTTTTCTTTTAAACTGATGAAGATCATAGTAATTCTCCAGACATGTGCTGTACACTAAGTTGGAAATGAATTGTAAACTATTTCCCTTCAAATATATTTACATCATCTTGTCAATAAATATTTTAATATTTATTAATATAATAAAATAAAGAAGAGGAAAGTTAACCAAAACAATGTGACTGATTTTGTTCAGTGCTCTGGTTCTTTACCTAGTCACAAGTGGCCGTGCAAGAGAGACCTTGAACAGAATGATCCATCAGTGTTGGCATATTATAATAAATGTACCCTCAGTCACAGATGTAGCTGTGTTTGAGCTACAAGGTACTATCGTCAGGCTTTCTCTCACATCATTTATAGTCACTATTGAATCGCAACCACTGCTTCATAACCAAAACGAGACCAATGATTTGTGCCATTTGAATGTCATTGAATAAGATTCATTTTCTCCTTAATAAATATATATTTATAAGTATCTGTGTTAAGAAAAGAATTTTTAAGAAAATATATTTCTAGGACTATAGAAGAAACTATTAGGAAAATAGAAAGAAATTATGTAGTATAGGGAAAGAAATCAAGTTTGTTTGTTTTGGAATATTGTACTTATTTATATTCAATTCTACTCATTTCCCTCCTCTTAAAGGTGCTTTTTACCCTTGAAAATTCCCCACATACACGGAGAAAATAAATATTTTCTTGTGGAAGCTCTAGTATGTCACAGTATGTCCTACAGTATACCCTCTAGTCTATACTTCTTTGCTTGCAGATGTTCACTGCAATGAGTCCTTGGCTTATTAAGAGGCCTCTAGCTTCAGCTACTTTATCAATATTGCAACCTCACTGGGACTCCTTTCAGATATCCTACTATTTCCCTTTAGCAATGATATCCTGAAGTTTGTGCTGACCCTCTAATACACTCCAGCAGTTCATTGATAGTATAGATGTTGGGGTGAGCCATCCCTAAGCCCTGGTTATGGGCCTAAGAGTAACCTATGCTGGTCAGAACACTGGCTCTCTGGCTCTCATGCTTTTGAGGTGTGCTCACCCATAACCCCATTACCTAGGGTCAGCTCTATATTGATGGTGCCATGAAGCACAAGGTAAACTCCCCTGAGTGCAACAGGTGAGATATAGGGCCAGTTCTCCCTCTCTGTGACCATGGCACCGGCTCTCTTACCTATTATACATGGCAAAGGATGAAGAAATATGTCACTCCTTGCCAATGTCACAGCAAAGGCATACTCTTTCTTCTTCTATCCTCAGGGTCTTGCTCCTCCTAAATGGCAGCAGTAGTGTCGGTGGAAGGCTATCCCAAGTATTGAAGTTGTCTAAGGGAATGATCAGTTTTGCACTGATACCTCCAGGGCCATTGCTCCCAGGAAGTCCAGGTATGGAGTAGGGCCAGTTCTGCACAGACCTTAGATATCAATATGTCTGACAGGAGGCAACCCAGACTACAGTTGTCCTTCTAGGCTTTGGTGATAAAACAAAACAAAACAAAACAAAAAACCAAACAAACAAAAAAAAACATTTGCTGATGCAGGGCCATGGTGTTAAGTATGACCCCCACCCCCACAGTGGCAGCACCAGCCAGGACCCCACCATGGTACTACATGGCATCATAGGCCATTCACACAGGCTATTTCTTCTTACCTTCAAATCTCCAGTTCTTCCTCTGTTCATTGAAAGCTCTTCTGTTTCTCATCTATTTTTCCACTTACTTATTCCATTTACTGGCACTTGGGGTCTTTGAGTGACTGCAGTTGTATCAGGCTCAGGCATGATTCTCCATACACCATGACTGCTACCCCAAACTGCCTGAACAGCATCAGGCTTGTAGTTATCTCGGTCTAGCTCGCAGTCTGTGCGCCATGTGCCTCATGGCATTTATCTGGTCATCCCCCCAAGCTCACGCCTCACCTTGTCAGCCTGAATGACCACTTCCAAGAGAAGTCTGTTTCAGGTTCACTCCTGCCTGGGGCCTGTCATCCCAGGTAGGTTTCTTCCAGTCTCCATCTAGCTTGCTGTCTTGAGAACCTTGCCAGGTCTACCTGGCAACAGACTGATGATATTCTCAGACTTGCTTTCTTCAGGGAATGTTAGGTCACTAATCATTTAGATTTCCACAGGTAGAATAGTGAGCATGGACATAGCACCTCTTCTCTCTGCTATCTTCTGATACACATATGATACAACGGCTGCCCCTACAATGCCCGTAGAGGCAGAAAAGCACGATTTTTATTTTGTTTTATTTTTTGAAACTTTTATAATGAATACAGTTTAGGTTTGCAATTTCTACTATATTTCAGTCAATTTCTAAATGGCTACAGATGGGACAATGGGAACATTCATGAAACACCAAGGATCCTTTAAGCCAGAGGCTGTAACCAGAAACTAAAGTAGGCAACTGTGCTCTCCAGTTCTCATTGATAAAATCCACATCTTAGTTAAAATACCCTAAAATTATTGATATACTTCTATCGGATTTGCGGAGTATCCATTTTTGTGAAGTACCAAATGAAACACCATAGAATCTGTGGCTTTGATGTGCCAAAATACTCTAATATTGCAAATGCAATTTTAAGGTTTATAATATTATTTAAATATGCATAGTTTGAGAAATCAAGTAATTATTTGGTAAAATATAAAAAGATTTGATTTTTAAGTTTTAATAATTAAAAATTTTATTTCAAATGTAGAATACATTGTTTTATAGGCAGTATATCATAATTTACTCCATTGTATGAAAAATTTTGAATGTTTTATGTTTTAAGGAAATTCTCATACTTTAAAATATTTATCATTAAGTATAATACAGTATTAAAATTCTGAGACATCTTTCACATTGGAAAACAAATATTCATATCTTTCCCAGCATCAAATCAACAATTAACTAAATCTTTATTAATATTTTATTTTTTACAATCACTTTGAAAGCTGGAGAGCTAGCTCAATTAGTTGTCTTCATGTAGATGACCACAATGTGCCCAGGTCACAAACATCTGTAACTCCAGAAGGAAGAGAATGAGTACTCTCTTCTGGGCGTTACAGGCACTATATATTATAGTTACTTGCATGCAGGCAAAACACTCAGACATTTAAACATCAATCATTAAATTTTAAATCATGTGTGTTTGTACACACAATTTTTGTAAAGATGCACTTTTATTTCACTGTTTCTGATTTAAATAAATAAATAAGTAAATAAGAATCACAGAGAATATTGTAGCTTTTATAATTGTAAATAGGTCCCTAGTTTTCAGATTTTGAAAGATAAAGACAACCAAGAAAAATCAAATTGTATAAATAAAATTGCAGTTTTCATGAGAAAGAAATTTCAGATTTTGTGTCTTCCTCTTTGTCTTTTCCTTTTTCTTTTTCTTCTAATTTCTCCTCCTTTTTTAGAAAAAAAAAAAAATCTCTGTGAGCCAAACTGACTTTGAGATTTTCATGTATGTATTAAAATTCTTTGCAAGAATAACATTTAAAGTAAATTCATAGAATAAAATAGTCTGAGCCCAGAGGATTTAGAAAGTTAATCACTGTATTCTATTATAAATCACTAAATCTAATTCATGAGTTTATATTTTGAGTGCTTATAACAGATGGCAGATGATTTGTGTTTGTTTACCACTTACTCGTTTAAAATTGCCTAATCAAATTGTTGTTCATAATATACAAATCTTATAGATAAGAAACTGATTCAAACAGGGAAAAGCAAATTTTCCAAGGTCAGAAACTTATCGTATGTTCTCACATAATTTGGTTAGAGGCCAAGAGAATTTACAAATTTTGGCTATGTGTACTCAGTACTTATAAATCTTAATCATGACTAAAACTCTAGAAATTATGTTTTTCTTATAAGTAAAAAAACATCATACATTATAATATAGATGAATCACTCACATCTATTACCACAAGAGCCTGCTGAGCTTACATGGATATAAATCACATATGCCATACATTTTCTTACATTGACTTCCATGAATTTTTCATTATTTAAATATTGACATCTGAAATAAATAAATATGCATTTCCAAAGTTTATGTTCTATAATATTTACTAGATATACCAGTTTCTAAACTTTTAAACTATAGATATAATTTATGTTCAAATCACGATGTGTATCATGACTGACATGTTATTGACAATTTTAAACCTACCAAAGCAATATTATACACTTATAGTAACAATTTGGCAAAGAACAACATGGTGGTTTTTCACTTAAATTATTAACGCATCTGCAAAATCCTTTCTTTCTTTTTTTTTTTCTTCTATTTATTATTTAACATCCAAAGAACAACTATGGAATGTTTTTAGAGAAATCCTTTGTAATTTTTTTTATTTCAGATATTGATAATTCCAAAATCAAAAACAATCCATTAAAGAACACATATTCTCACAGCAAGAACAAAGTGAGTTATGTTATTATAAGGTTGTTTCCATACAGTGCTGGAAAAGTCCTGACAGTGATTGTTACTCTTCCTCTGAAAAGAAGATACATAAGTTAAACTGTTCATTTCATTTACCATGAAGCATGAGGCATTTTGTTCACAGAAAAATATCATAGCAAGGAATAATAAAAGGGAAAACATTTTTTATTTTTCCAAAGACATGACGGTTCCTAGTTAATATTTTTTCTCAAGTAGATAAAAACACATATGTGTAAGCATTTCTTTGACTAGTAAACATGATTTTAATCCAGGATCTGATTCGAAATTGCAAGATCAAAATCAGTATAGTCTCAGTATGGCTGTGAAGTAATCTTTTTATGAGTAATTGCTGAAACCATCTCATGGGGATGGAACATTGATGTTTGTAGATTGGATATGATTATATGTGTTGAGGGGACAAAATGAGTGTAAATGTATGTTTGATAGGAATGTAAGTGTAGCTACCCAAGCACTGGGGAAGTCCAAATTATAACTAAATTATATTCCAAAAGAAAATTTCATATTGTTAACATTTCTTATGCTACAGTTTCTCTGTAGGATTTATGCAGCATGTTTGTAACCATGTCAGGGCCATTATGTAAACACATTCAAGGAAAAAAAATAACAAACATGTATGAGATTTAGTATTTTTATAGGAAGCAAAAAGGATTCTGTACCCCAAATGTAATTGTTGACAATATAAGCCTGTTTTGCTATTACTCTTTATATTGTACTTTTTTCAAATTTGGCTTAGAGAGTATCTATTATCAGCCAAATAAAGGCAGTTTAGAAAACTATGTTTAATTAAATAAATAACATATTTTCAATGTGAGCTGGTTTTATTATTGTACTGGTTAGTTTTGTGTCAACTTGACAAAGCTGGAGTTATCACAGAAAAGGGAGTTTCAGTTGGGGAAGTACCTCCATGAGATCCAGCTGTGGGGTAATCAAGGGGGAAATGCTCCTTGTGGGTGGGACCATCTCTGGGCTGGCAGTCTTGGGTTCTATAAGAGATCAGGCTGAGCAAGCCAGGAGAAGCAAGCCAGTAAAGAACATCCCTCCTTGGATGATCTAAGTTTCTGGGTTAATATCCACTTATCAGTGAGTACATGTTATGTGAGTTCTTTTGTGATTGGGTTACCTCACTCAGAATGATACCCCTCAAATCAATCCATTTGCCTAGGAATTTCATAAATTCATTGTTTTTAATAGCTGAGTAGTACTCCATTGTGTAAATGTACCACATTTTCTGTATCCATTCCTCTGTTGAGGGACATCTGTCTTCTTTCCAGCTTCTGGCTATTATAAATAAGGCTGCTATGAACATAGTAGAGTATGTGTCCTTATTACCAGTTGAAACATATGGTATTTAAAGTAAGAAACACTTGTCCAGGATACATGTTCTTTTTTTTATATAAGTGTAAATGTGATGAGATATCTAGTTGGATAATTGTCTTAGTCACGGTTTCTATTCCTGCACAAACATCATGACCAAGAAGCAAGTTGGGGAGGAAAGGGTTTATTCAGCTTACACTTCCTTGCTGCTGTTCATCACCAAGGAAGTCAGGACTGGAAATCCAGCTGGGCATATAATGAATATATGCCCAGGAGAGGTATCAAAGTGTGGACACTTTGCCCCTTCTTAGAATTAGGAACAAAGCACACATTGAAGGAGTTTCAGACATCAAGTGTGGAGCTGAGACAAAAGGATGGACCAACCAGTGAATGCTGCAGGTGGGGATCCATCCCATAATCAGCCTCCTAACACGGACACTATTGCATATGCCAGCAAGATTTTGCTGAAAGGGCCCTGATTTCTAATTTGGCTTAGAGAGTATCTATTATCAGCCACTCCAAGTCTGAGAAGTGGGAGTGGGTGGGTAGGGAAGCAGGACGGGAGATGGGGGAGGGTATAGAGGACTTTTGGGATAGCATTTGAAATGTAAATGAAGATAATATCTAATAAAAATTGAAGAAAAAAAAAAAAGAAAAGAAGAAGAAGAACATCCCTCCATGGCCTCTGAATCAGCTCCTGCATCCTGACCAGCTGGATTTCCAGTCCTGACTTCCTTGGTGATGAACAGCAGCATGGAAGTGTAAGCTGAATAAACCCTTTCCTCCCCAACTTGCTTCTTGGTCATGATGTTTGTGCAGGAATAGAAACCCTGACTAAGACAATTATCCAACTAGATATCTCATCACATTTACACACACACACACACACACACACACACACATATATATATATATATATATATATATATATATATATATATATATATATATATATATATATACATAAAGAACATGTATCCTGGACAAGTGTAAGTGTTTCTTACTTTAAATAATTTTGTTTATCTTGAAGGAACATGGAATCATGTAACTCATGAAATAATAGTTAGAGAATTTAGAGTTATTAGATATTCTCAAGAAATAACAAAAGTTTGGGTGATACAAAGAAGATGTCAAAGAAAAAACAACTGTGACATAATTGCTAGATAACATATTGTTAGCCCAGGAAACAGCAAGCCCAAAAGTATACAATGGCTGTACATTGTTTGTAAGGAAATCAATCATTAACACATTTTAAGGGAGAACTGGAAATCTATACATGGCCATAGTAAAAACTAATTCTTCCTTATGTGTGCTCACTAACAAAGTGTATGAAAAAGGGCAAAGTTCTAGTAGTAGAAGAGGATACAAGTTCTTGATGGCAGTTGAGCTTTCATTAGATAAGCATCAAGTAAAAATGATAGCCATTAAAAGGTATAGATGGCAAAGGATTTTGGCAATGGTTAGATTTGTTCATAGATTAATCTATGAGCAACTTCTAACCAGGTCATACATGAGTAGAAAAAGGATACAGAATATGTAATGTAGGATTTATGTTATATTTTAAACTTATGTTATATTTTAAATGTTGGAAAAAGAACAAAGAGAGAGGAAGGGAGGTGAGGTGGGGAAAGGTTTTATGAAATGTTGCTACTGGGTAAAGGTTGTACACTGAAGTATGACAGCCTAGGAAGGCTAGAGGTACAGAGTTCAGACAAAGATAAATGTCCTGATGAATTTTATTAACTGAGGAGTTATCTTGAAATATTGTGCCAAAAGGTTGGATATGTTGGAAAGAAAAGCGCACTCCAAGTTATTTTAAAAGAAATTTGAATCATTTCTCTGAAATAAATTTACTTTTAAATGAAGAACAATGTGAAAATCATTGATAGACATCTATATGTATATGTGTGTTTACAAAAACAAATGCAATAAAATTGACAGTAGTAAAATTAAATAAAATAGTCATCATTCACTGTAAAAATGGATTTATTTGTTTTTTTTAAAATGTGGTAATGTAGATGAAATTAAAACTTAGCAGAAAAATACTATTATTTTGATATCAGTCCTTGCAAATTAATGAAAATAACAATGATGTATAGGACATTCTGAAAAAAAAAGGGTATAAGTCTAGATAGATGCCTAAAGTCCAGAAAAATGCAAGAAAGTAAATCCTTTCAGTAAAAGTAATACTAGTAATAATAATGACATGCACAACCAGTTCATGACAATTTCATTATTGCCTATATTTCTAAGTAAGCGAATGATTCCAGTTATTTCTAAAATCAGATACATGCCATAATCCATGTATGCCACTCAATGTTCCTTTTTATTTTATCTTTTTATTTAGGAATGCTTGCAGATATTAAAGGACAGATTTCAGTATCGTTTTTATGCCATTTTACTTTTCATTTCATGGAAGAGAAAAGGGAATGAAACAACTCTAACATTTAAAAATTAAAATGTATCAAATTTAGGTTAAAAAAGGAAAGAGACAAGTTATAAAAACAGAATGTTTACTGTCTTTGAAACATAAAATAAAAAACAAAACAAAACATGTTACATACTCAAATTAAAGAAAAAGATTGCAAAACTGTAGGAAATGAGCCAATTAATTTTTTACATGAGTTATGCAAAATAGAAAGAGGAGAAAATGATTAATTATATGTGTATATAAGCCATATGAGCACCAATATTATGAAAATATTATATCAAATTAGACTGCAATGCAAAAATAATTAATAAACCTAGATTCATACTTACCATAAAAATATTTACTGAATCAACAAGATTTAATATTTTATGTTTATATAATAAAGCTGATATTAAAAAATTAAATGATTGCCGGGTGTGGGGGTGAACGCCTTTAATCCCAGCACTTGGGAGGCAGAGGCAGGCGGATTTCTGAGTTCAAGGCCAGCCTAGTCTACAAAGTGAGTTCCAGGACAGCCAGGGCCATACAGAGAAACCCTGTCTCAAAAAAAAAAAAAAAATTAAATGAATAAACTATTCCATTACTTTAGTGAGATACTTTATCTCAGCCCTCTAAGTAATAAAGAACAAAATAGGTTAATATTAATTAGATATATAGATTTGCCTATCATTGTCAGAAAACTTGACTGTAAGATGAAATTATAGTACATTCAGAACTACAACATTAGCATCATTCAGTGAAGCATAGACCATGTATTTATTTTTTTAAATCCCATCATATACTATACCATATAGCAAAATATTAAATAAATGCAAATGATAGAAATGATGCTTATAATCTCTGACTGACAATAATTTAATAAATTAATGAAAGTGATAAGTATAAAATATGTTTAGCTAATAAGTAAAACAATCCTTAGTAATTTTGAGATCAAATAATGCATCTGCGTTTTATGTTGGAATAGTTTTGAAAAGAAATACATGGTATCTTATTATTTGGTGGTATAAGAATGTGTGTGTGTGTGTGTGTGTGTGTGTGTGTGTGTGTGTGTGTGTGAAAACTTAGTAGAGAGTAGAGTACTTGAAATATTTTTGTTATTATCTGTATCTAGACTGTTTTTGGTTTAGTTTAGTTTTTTTATATATATAATGTTTTAAAAAAAAAAAAAAAAAAAAACCTCTGCTGTGGATTACTGGCCATAGAAATTGGGACAAGAAAAGTCAAATCATGATAAGATATACAATGATAACACCATGTAGAGAAGCAGACTGCTACTAAAAACTGTCAGCATTGTCTATTAAGATATATAATTTAGCCAATGCTGACAGGATATTCACCCTATATTTTAGTTTCTTGGGAAATTTTGAAAAGGTAATTTCCACCTAAACTTATAAACATATACATACATGCTTTAAGAGTGAGGGAGTATAAAATTTAGACACTAGCTTTTTTTGTCAGACTAGTAATCACTAATCTGCATCTTTGAAGAAATTACGTAATAATTTGTAAAAAAAAAACCAATAATATGGTAATAGCAACAATCATACACTGTTTGTGCAATCACATATAAGTACCTTAATGATATAGCTTAAGAGATGTTAGCCCTGTTTCCAAATAATATGTCTTTGGATGTAATTCACTGTTTGCAGAACACATTCCTTTCCAAACCAGCAGAATTTGTGTAACTATTTTTACTACAAAGACTTTAATCATTAAACAGAAACTATGTAGTTATAGTAAATGCATTTATTTGACTATTTGCTAAATTGTAACTTCTGCTTCTTAGAATAGGAACCTTTTGTACCTGGATATTTTAATGATGGAACAGGAAGGAAGTTTTTTTTCCAAATTAAATATCAGTCTTTATGGAAAACACGACATCATTTACACGACTACAACTTAAGTGAAAACATTCTTTTGAGGAAACATGTCTATAGGTTTTGATGAATGTTATTGTAGGCTTGAATATCAAATTAAAATCAAATTAGTAAGAGGGCTCTCTAGAAGAATCTTCTTGATTGCCTCCATTGATGGGGAAATCTTAACCTAATTGTTGGCAGCACCATCAAATAGCAGCCCATAAAGAAAAAGAAGAGAAAGAGAAGGAGGAGGAGGAGAAGGAAGAGGATGAAGAGAAGGGGGAGCAAGAAGAGGAGAAGGAGGAGAAGGAGGTGAAGGAGGAGGAGATGGAGGAGGAGGAAGAGGAAGAGGAAGAGGAAGAGGAAGAGGAGAATATGTAAGGTTGGATAAAAAAGGGAAGATGTAACCTCTTGCTTTCCAGTTGCTTTGTCCTGTTGCTGTCACTGATGGCAATTCTAGAGTTTCCAATATTTCATCATGGTTTGGAGATCAGTAGGTTTACAAAACATCTGACTTACTAGCTCCAGATTGAGAATCTGTGGCCCTTATACTTTAGTTGTCTTCCCTCATCCCTCATAAGGGACAGCTATTGTATGGTTACTCCTGCTATTGATGTATTCAGCCTCAATTAACTAGGAGCAATTATGCTGTCCACTTCTCAGTTAGGCTCTAGCTGTTTGTTTGTTTGTTTGTTTGTTTGTGTTGCCAGTTTAAAGGTGGCTTCATAAATTTTGGTTGTGTGTGTGTGTGTGTGTGTGTGTGTGTGTGTGTGTGTGTTCATGTGCGTGTGTGTGTGTGTGTGTGTGTGTGTGTGTGTGTGAGTTTGGTGTGAATATGTATCATAACCTTGGTTCTGATTCTTTAGGGAGCTCTAACTAAAACAGTGAGATTGTATGAGGAATTTAGTCCTACTAGTAGCTAACTTACAAGTAAACTCTCATAGCACTTACATGATACATTATTATCCCATTACATAACTAATTATCTCATGTTTAGCAGCTTTCATGGTTTTATTCATCAGAATTCTCTTATGAGATGACTGATTCTTTATTTGGTATTTCAGGAAGGCAATTAATGTGCTTACTGGGACAGAGTTCTATTGTGAAGAGTTAGCAGAGAAAACTTGTTTCCAGGCCCATCCCACTGCATTTACAGACTGACATAAGCTATATTACCAAAACCACAGATTAAGGTATGCAATCTAAATTGGTTAGTATGCTTTTTAGTACTATACCAAGCAGATATCATCACAGCTGTGTACTGCAATTCTAATTTAATAAATACTGTCATGACCTTTATTTTACAATTCTAGAGACACAATTGTGAGAGTCTGCAGATGTTCTAAACTATAGTTGGATCAGGTAAAAATGTAAGAAGTTTTGAGACATTTTATCTACCCATAAGCACAGTCTGATGTTTGTAATAGAATAATCATCATGGATTAATAAAGTTGAAAGAAAATGACATTCTGATATGTACATAATTTTGAAGTATTTAACATCAAGATAAACCATAAACTCAGTGTTTTTCCATCAAAGAGTAAAGGCGATTATTTGATAATTTTGAGAGTTATTTTCTACATTATCTAGAAAATATAAATGCTTATGCTTTTAATATTAACTGGAGAGCAGTTAAAATGTAAAATATATAATATAGTATTATACTATATGTATATTATATGTGCTATGATATATGAAATATATTTATGGTATATAATGAATACATAAAATAATAAATGTAAATAATATACAAATGTAATATATAATATATCAGAGATTTTAAAAGAATCTTTTTCTAACATTGCATATATATCTACATCTCTATCTATCTATCTATCTATCTATCTATCTATCTATCTATCTCGAGAGCAGAATTTATCCAACACATATATCAAATTATAAATAGAAATATCCAGTAATGGAAATAATTTTTCAAGTTTCTTCATCCGTAATATTAGATATGCCGACTAATTGCATGAACTTCTGGATATAATTGGCTTCCCCCAAGAAAAATACATCTATGATGAAAAATGTGGGAATCAATAATGCTGAATTTTAACTGTGGAATCTTTTATTTGCTGTGCAACCTTTACAGATGAAAAAGTCATTTACAAAGAACTAGTGATAAAACCAG
Organism: Mus minutoides; assembly: GCA_902729485.2. NCBI lineage: Eukaryota > Metazoa > Chordata > Mammalia > Rodentia > Muridae > Mus > Mus minutoides. The sequence goes on along the minus strand of LR754226.1, from coordinate 39,285 downwards.
CAATTGCACATCTACATTGAGTGCACAGACAGTGAGATGCAAAATAAACTGAATCAGAGATCAATAAAGAAATGCCTCACCACATGCACAGAAAGTAATTAAGGCAAAAAGGTCATATTATTTCTTTGTAAGCACTTGTGGTTGACAGCAGAAATCCTGTAAAATATACTATATATGACCCTGAATTCTCTAATGGAAGTAATCTGAAAAAAATGGTGCAAGAGAAAGCTTCATGTAGTAGTTTTGAAAATTTAGCAAGGTAAGTTTAGAGTAAAGTATGTAATAGATATTCATCCCAATGTGCTACAAGTGAAAATGGAAGCTTGGAGGTTTCGATTTTTTTTCAAAACCTATTTTATTTATCATTCTTAAACACTTCAACCTCCTTTCCAGCCAACCAACCAGAGGTAGGAGTAAAAGAAGGTTAATAGGAAAAGGGTTTTGGGCACCTGTTCGAAAATAGTTCCTGAGGGTGGTTCTACTCTTCACTGACAGGATACTGGTTATCCAGTTCAATAGAAAACATTGAATTTGAATCAGTAGAGGGAGTACAATATAACAGAGAGAACAAGATTCTGTGGAATGGGAACAAGTCAGTCAAAGCAGCTGGACTACCATGAGGTCTTTGTCATGCATCTCTCAACCAAGTAAATCCCAACTATGACCAATGCAGATCAGTGAAGCATTGCACAGCATTTCAATGCAAGATCCTGCCTCTAACTGTTTATGGATTGAACAGTCTCTATTTTTACTCTTTCTAAATACCATGTGCTTTCACAGGTAGCCATTTTCAGCAAAACATCATGTGCCCTCTAACAATACAGCTTCCAGAAAAATATTATGTGACACATCAGAAATTTCCACTGTAAAGGCTGTTTCCAGAACAGCATATTAAAAAAAATTCTATCTTGCCACATATCTGGATGGAATGGATTTACAGTTATTAATTTAATTCAACCATATATTAGATCCTTCATTAAGGATCCTCAAACTTAATGCTGATTAACACACATTTTTTTTTTTAACTTTTATTAGATATTTTCTTCATTTACATTTCAAGTGTTATCCAGAAAGTTCCCTATATCCTCCCCCCTCCCGGCCCTGCTACCCTACCCACCCGCTCCCACCCCCTGGCCCCGGTGTTCCCCTGTATTGGGGCAAATAAAGTCTGCATAACCAAGGGGCCTCTCTTCCCACTGATGGCCAACTNGTGACTGATTGTGGGATGGATCCCTGGCAGCCGCAGTCGTTGGGACCATCCTTTGGATTGAGCTGCACAAATGCTCCCTTTAACTCTTTCAATGTGTGCTTTGTTCTTAATTCTAGGAAGGGGTGACGTGCCCACATTTTGATCTTCCTTCTTCTTGAGTATCATGTGTTTAGTAAATTGTATCTTGGGTAGTCTAGTGATTAACACACATTTTAAAAAGGATAAAACATTTCCAGCAGCCTACAGTTTAGGAAAAAAGATTTTTATCAATTCCACATGTACCAAAGGGATTATACATAAAATGTATAAGGAAATCAAGAAACTAGAAATCAACAAAGCAAATAATCTAATTTAAAAATTGGTTATAGATCTAAAGAGAAAATTCTAAATAGAGGGATCTCATTGACTGATAATCAAAACTCTTAACCAACAAGGAAATGAAAACAAACATATTTTTAGATTCTACCTGAAAATAGTCAGGATCTCTAAGATCAGTAGCACAGTGACAGCCCATACTAGTATGGTTGTGGAGCAAGGGGAGCACTCCTTCATTGCTAGTGTGATTGCAAATGTGTACAACCACTATGAAAATCAATGAAATAATTCCTCAGAATACTGGGAATCCATCTACCTTAAATCCCAAGGAATATACTATTAGACATATATCCTATAAACAGACAATATTATCACAAAGACTTGTTCAACTATTTTCATGATGTCTTTATTCATAATAACCAGAAATTCTAAACAACCTATATACCCAAACTGAAGACTGTATAAGTGAATGTGGTCATACACATATTGTAATATTACTCAGTTCTTAAAAAAAAATGAAATAATGAAATTTGCAGGCAAATGGATGGAACTAGAAAAAACAATCATGCTGTGTGAGGTAACACAGACCCAGAAAGACAAACATGATATATACTTACGTACCAATAGATATTACCTATAAGTAAATGATAATTGTTCTAAAATCCACAGACCCAATGAAGCAAAATAACAAGGAGGGCTCAAGGGAGAATACATGGATCTCCCTAGGAAGGGGAAATACTATGTATTTTGTAAGATCACTAGGGGTGGCAGAAACAGGGGTGATCAGGTTTGGAAGACAAGAAATGGATGGAGAGAATATACTGAGAGATGACACTAATTAGAGGACATTTGGGAAGCAATGTGAAAACACACTTCAATAGGAACTCTCATGGTGGTAGGCATGTGGTACAGTCAAGGAGTCATAGTAATGGAGGATATGGAGCCCAAGATGACAATTCTCTGTAACCAGTCATAAGACTAGGACATCAACCCAGTCATAAAACCTTCTAACTGCAAACTGTTCGGCTTGCATGATCTCCTAAAGCAATGGAGGCACAGAATTAGTGGCAATGGCCACCAATGCCTGGGCTAATTTGTGGTCCATGCCAACAGATAGAGCCCATTCCTGCTTGGCTGACATACTTCTTGAAAGATAGCCTAGAGACAGAATAGTCAATGAATGAAAATAAATCCTAATGATATTCTGCTATACTCACATATAAGTGCCTAGAACATCCCACATCACAGAGGCTTTTGAAGTCAGCTTATGAAAGCAGATGCAGAGACCTACAACCAAATCTTAGGTGAAAAGAGAGCCTACATTGAATGTCTCCATCTGGTTGCTCCCTTTGGAACTCAGGGTACCTGAAGAAATGCCATCAAGGAAAACATGAGAATATGGCCCATGGAATCAGCTAAGCAGGGCTCTTGGGGTCTCACGGAGAGTGGAAAGGTAATCACAAACATGCATGTGTCTTGAATATGTCTTCTAAAAATATGGTTCTGACATTTCTGTTTTACTGGCTTTCTAAATGAGAGAGTAGGTATGTCTCTGACACTTTTTCCTACTCTGGGACCCTTTTCTTGTTACTGGATTGCTAGTCTAACTTTGATATGCGTGTCTGTGGCTAGTCTTATTATATATTGTTATGCCGGAAGGCCTCTTTATTTCTGAAGAGAAACTTAGGACCTTAAATGGATATGGAAAATGTAATAGGGAGACATGGAGAGGAGTGGAGGGAGGATAAACTGTTGTTGGGGTATATTGTATGATAGAAGAATAAATAAATAATTCTTGTACCTTATATTGAAGAAAACAAACACATAGCTATCTAGAAAACATGGAAACTTACAAAAATTCAGCAATGCATGCTTGTGGGAGCTGAAACTTGAACAGCCACTTAAAAAATATCTCTGGCAGTTTCTCAGAAAATTTGAACTCCATCCTTCTCAAGACCCAGTTATACCAGCCCTGGGCATATGCCCAAAAGACACCACATCATAAGGAAACAACGATTTGATATAGGTATCGTCGAAATAAGTTTTATGAGCCTTTACCCTTTATTGGATCTACAGGGAGTTGACTTCTTACCTATTTCTTTATACTAGGAAGATGTCTTACCTTATGATAAGTCGATTATTTTTGTTTCTGGAATGCTTAAAACACTCTTTTACCTACCTTGATACTTCTTTAGTAGGACTCACTCTATTCTCAGACACAGGAACAGTAATATAGATATGGAATCTCTTACAAGTGGCTATTAACTCTAAAACAAAAGATAATAATGCTATAATACAATAACTCAGAGAGGCTACATAACAAGTAATGCTCAAGGTGTGAGGCATGGATCTCTCTGGGAAGTAAAAATAGAATAAATATTGCAGGTAGAATCATGGTAGGTAGAGATAGGAAGAGAAGGAATCATGTGGGGAAGGATGGAGGACTGGGAGTGAAAACTAAATTTGTGAGGCAATTCGAGAGCAAGGTAGAAATCTAGTGCGATGGAAACTCCCAGGCATCTATTAAAGTGAACATAAATAATATTCCTAATAAGGGAGAATATACAGCCTGAATCAGCAATCTCTTATAGCTGAACAGTACTTCCAGTAGAGGGATTAGAACACCAAACCAGCCACAAAACCTGTGATCAATGTAAGGCAAGTGGACGGTGCCAACAGACAGAACAACTAGTAAAGTTCAGTGAGCACAAACTCCATGAAACTCAGAATTGAAAATGGTAGGAGTGGGGCCAACTCCTTGCCTAACTCTCTCTGCTCGGGAATAGGTAATGATGACACACAACTGAGAAGACCATTACAATCAGTCACTATGGAAAACACTTGAAGTCCTACCCCATTAAAATAGAGCATCACTAGCATCTTAAGGTGAGACAAATGGAAGCATCTATTCCTCCATCCAACCCTACTCCTCAGTGTTTATAAAGATTCCATATACATGCAGTAAAGTACACAAGTTACTTCACCGAGAAGTTTCTGAGTGTGGCTAATTTACAGAGCTATAAGACAAAGGATATTGTCAACAGGACAAAAGGGCCACCAACGGACTGGGAAAGGATCTTCACCAATCCTAAATCAGATAGGGGACTGATATCCAATATATATAAAGAACTCAAGAAGGTGGACACCAGAAAATCAAATATCCCCATTAAAAAGTGGGGCACAGAGTTAAACAAAGAATTCTCAACTGAGGAATATCGANTTGGCCATCAGTGGGAAGAGAGGCCCCTTGGTTATGCAGACTTTATATGCCCCAATACAGGGGAACGCCGGGGCCAGGGGGTGGGAGCGGGTGGGTAGGGTAGCAGGGCCGGGAGGGGGGAGGATATAGGGAACTTTCTGGATAACACTTGAAATGTAAAGGAAGAAAATATCTAATAAAAGTTGAAAAAAAAAAAAAAAGACTTTTGGCAAGTGTTTTCTCTCATAAAACATTTATATCTAGATCTTGGACCCACCTGGCAGGCTAGACTAAGGCCACTGCCCTTCACTGCCCTCTACACCTGTTGCCATCTGTCCCTGCTTCTGACAATGGTATTGCCACAGGAGGAGGGAGACCTTGGACCCTTCGTGGGCTACCCTTCTGAGAGCTGTAACAAATTGGCTACTTCCAGTTGGACCAGATCCCCTGTAACCTATTTGTCCTGGATCCACGAAGCACAACAGGTCTACAATTTGTGCTACCTGTATAATGTTCTGAGGTAAAACAAGATAGAAATTGTGGGATGACTAAGCAGAATTTTGACCAGATTAAGACCCATGTCCCAAGAGAGAGCCCAACTTGACACTGACTGGATTACCAGAAACCAGAGGCTGGATGGCATAGAGAACCACAAAAGATCCAAACATTTCTAGAAGAAGGAAAATAAAGGAAGGAAAGAAAGAAGGAGGGAAGGAAGGAAGGAAGGAAGGAAGGAAGGAAGGAAGGAAGGAAGGGAGGGAGGGAGGGAGGGAAGAGAGAGAGAGAGAGAGAGAGAGAGAGAGAGAGAGAGAGAGAGAGAGAATACAAATTAACCTCTTAAAGAAATACAGGAAAATACAATTAATCAGGTAAAGGAATTGAGCAAAGTGGTCCAAGAAAAAAAAAAAAAAAGGGGGGGGGAATAGAAACAATAAAAAATTATAGATGGAGAAAACATTGCAAGTGGAAAATTTAGGGAAAACATTAGAAGCCACAAATCCAAGTATTACCAACATAATACAAGAGATAGAAGAGAGAATTCCAGGTGTAGTAGATATAGATGGTATTGACAAACTAGCCAAAGAAAATACAAAACATTAAAAGTTCCTAAACTCTCAAAATCTAGGAAGTACAGGACACAATGAAAAGACTAAATATGAAAATAAAAGTAATAGAAGATAGTGAAGATTTCCCAGTCAAAGGAACTTAAAATATCTTTAAAAATTCATTGAAGAAAACTTCCCTAATATAAGAAAGAAATAGCCATAAATATACAGGAAGCTTAGAGAAAACCAAATACATTAGACCAGAAAAGAAAAATTCAGACCTATCAGAATTACAGTAGATTTCTCAAGAGAGAATCTAAAAGACAAAAGATTCTGGGCAGACATCATACAGACCCTAAGAGAACCAACTGCCAACCCAGGCTACTATACCTAGCAAAATTCTCAATCATCATAGACGGAGAAACAAAATTATTCCAGGATAAAACCAAATTTAAACAATATGTTTCTACTAACCCAGCCCTATGGAGGATACTAGAGAAAAAATCCAGCACATGCAAAATATGTAGAACAAAAGAAAGAAAAGAAAGAAATTAACCATCTCAAAACAAACCCAAAGGGAGAGAATCACACACACACACACACACACACACACACACACACACACACTCTACAAACTCCAACAATAAACATAACAGGCAGTAATTCTCAATATCAAGGGAATCAAACACCAATAACAGCTAACACATGCTCCTCTATGTTCATAGCAGTCTTATTTATAATAGCCAGAAGCTGAAAAGAACCCAGATGACCCTCAACAAAGGAATGGATACAGAAAATGTGGTACATTACACAATGGAGTACTACTCAGCTATTAAAAACAATGAACTTATGAAATTCTTGAGCAAATGGATGTATCTGAAGGATATCATCCTAAATGAGGTAAACCAATCACAAAAGAAGTCACTTGATATGCACTCAAAGATAAGTGGATATTAGCCCAGAAACCTAGAATACCCAAGGTACAATTTCCAAAACACAAGAAAATCAAGAAAGTCCAATGCATGGATACTTCACTTTTCCCTAGAATAGGGAATAAAATATCCATGGAAGGAGTTTCAGAGACAAAGTTTGGAGCTAAAATGAAAGGATGGACCATCCAGAGGCTGCCCCACCCAGGTGGTCCATCACATAATCAGCCACCAAATGAAGACAATACTGCATATGCCAGCAGGATATTGCTGAAAGGACCCTAATATAGCTGTCTCCTGTGAGGCTTTGTCAGTGCCTGACAAATACAAAAGTGGGTGCTCACAGTCATCTATAGGGTAGAATACAGGGTCCATAATGTAGGAGCTAGAGAGAGTACCCAAGAGCTGTAGGGTCTGCAACGCTATTGATGGAACAACAATATGAACTAATCGGAACCCCCAGAGCTCATGTCTCAAGCTGCATATATAGAAGAAGATGGCCTAGTTGGCCATCATTGGGAAGAGAGGCCCCTTGGTCATGCAGACTTTATATGCCCCAGTACAGGGGAACGCCAGGGCCAAGATGTGGGAGTGGGTGGGTAGGGGAGCAGGGCGGGGATGGGGGAGGGTATAGGGAACTTTCTGGATAACAATTGAAATGTAATGAAAAAATATCTAATAAAAATTGAAAAAAAAAAGAAATATATTCAGAAATACAAGAGAACACATGTAAATAGCTAGAAACAGTTAACGAGGAAACAAAATCCCTTAAAGAATTTCAGGAAAACACAAACAGGCAAAAGAAATGAACAAAACCATTCAAGACCTTAAAATGGAAATAGAAACAATAAAGAAATCACAAAGGGAGACAACCTTGGAGTTAGAAAACCTAGGAGCCACAGATGCAAGCATCACCAACAGAATACAAGAGATAGAAGAGAGAATCTCAGGTGCAGAAGATACCATTGAAAACATTGACACAACAGTCAAAGACAATGCAAAAAGCAAAATGTTCCTAACCCAAAACATTTAGAAAATCAAGGACACAATGAGACCAAAGTTAAGGATAATAAGTATAGAAGAGAGCAAAGATTCCCAACCCACACTTATGCAAACTTGAACTTTGAGAATATAGCCAAAAATATACTAGAGATAAAAGAATGCATCTTCAATAAATGGTGCTGTTCTGTCAGTGTATATGTAGAAAAATGAAAATAGATCCATATTTATCACCTTGCACAAATGTCAAGTCCCTCAAGTAGATCAAGGACCTCAACATAAAACCAGATACACTGAATCAAACAAAAGAGAAAGTCATAAAAAGCCTTGAACTCATTGTCACGGAGGACATTTTTCTGAAGGGAACTGTGGCTCAAGCTCTAAAGTCAAGTATTGATGAGTGGGACCTCATGAAACTGAACAGCTTCTGTAAGGCAAAGGACAGAGTCAATAGGACAAATTAGCAGCCTACAGAGTGGGAAAAAAAAATCTTCACTAACCCTACATCTCACAGAGGACTAATATTCAAACTATATAAAGAACTTAAGACGTCAACCTCCCAAACCTCAAATAACCCAATTTAAAAAATGGCATTAAGAGATAAACAGAGAATTCACAACAGAGGAATCTCAAATGTCCTAGACGCACTTAAGGAAATGTTCAAAGGCCTTAGTCTTCAGGAAAACAAAAATCAAAACGACCCTGAGATTCCACCTTACACCAATCAGAATGGCTAATATCAAAGACTCAGGTAGCAGAACATGCTGGCTAGGATGTGGAGAAAGAAACATACTCCTCCTTTGATGGTGCTATTGAAAACTGGTACTCTGATACTCTGGAAATCAATCTGACAGCTCTTCATTAAATTGGAAATATATCTACCTGAAAACCAAGCTATGCCACTTTTGGATATGTCACACTATCACATAGGGACATGTCCTCCACTATCTTTGTAATGGCCAGAAGCTGGGAACAACTGCTATGTCCCTCAACTGAAGAATGGATATAGAAAATGTGTTTTTTTTTTTTTTTTTTCCACAATAGAATACTATTCAGCTGTTAAGAAAGGCAACATCATGAGTTCTGCAGGTAAATAAATGGAATTATAAAATATCATACTGATTGAGGTAACCCCATCCTAAAAGGACATGCATGGTATGTAGACACTAATAATATATTAGCCAAAAAGTACAGACTATCTAGGATACAACCCACAGAACTTAAGATGTTTAACCGACAGTAAGGTCCAAGGGATGATGCTTCAATCCCACTTAGAAGTGTGAAAAGGCATCAAGGGAGACAGATGGAGAGAGAGAACAGGTCCTGGGTGTGAGAGGAGAGAGTGAGAGATACATTGGTACAAAATTCTTTTATGTGCATGGTGTACAGGAGAGAAGCCCAGAGAGTCAGCAGAAGGAATGGAAATTTCCAGCCTTGAGGCCTAGGAGACAGGGGCACACTCTAAAATATACCAGAGACCTGGGAGGTGAGAGACTCCCAGGACTCATTGGGAGTGACTTTAGATGAAATGCCCAACAGTGGAAAGAGGGATCTCAAATTGTCTACCTCCACTTTTTTTTTTTTTTTTTTGACTGTGGGGTTGTCAAACCACAGTCAAATTTTCTGACCCAGGGACAAAAATGGAGAAGACACTGAGAGTAAGGTGGTCCAGTGACCAGTCCCATTTGGGATACATCATATGGGGAGGCACCAAAGCCTGCCACTACTACTGAAACTATGGTGTGCTTACAAACAGAGGGATAACATGGTTGTCTTCCAAGAGGCCCACCAAGCAGCTGGCAAAGACAGAAGGCAGATATTTATACCTAACCACTCAACCACTGGATTGAAGTCTGGGACTCCTTTGGTTGAATTAGGAGAAGGATGTAAGGAGCAGAAGAGGAAGACCTTCCCATAAGAAGATCAGCAGTCTTAAATAACCTGGACCCCTAGGAACTGGCAGATCCTGAACCACCAACCAGGTAACAGACAGGAGCTAGTCCGAGGCCCCTGGGACATATATATCAGAGGACTGTCTGGTCTGTTCTCAGTGGGAGAAGCTGTGTTTAAACCTGGTGAAGTTTGAGGCCTCAAGGAAGCAGGATGCATAGTGGGAAGAGCATCCTTTTGGAGAAAGTGGAGAGGAGGAATGGGATGTGGATATGTGGAAAGTTGGACTGGGGAAAGCCCAGGCAAAGGCTGCATTACAGATATAATAATAATAACAATCATAATAATAGATTGTATTATGAGTGCTAATTTATTCATACTTAGTACTTAGGAATCTATCTGTTTCAAAAATGTTTTAACATAATTATAAGTGACAAGAAAAGCAGTTATTTTCAACTAAGAACTGTGAAAGAAAGTTTAAGTTTACTTAAAATTAAACTCAGTGGTGAAAGAATAATTAAATATTTAAATTGCCACAGTAGGTAATGCTACATTTTTGTTAAATGATAAACACATTGACTTCCAAAACAGAAAGAAGCCAGCAATTCCATATAGAAAATAAAATATTAATTATGTTGATTTACTTGGATGAGGCAACTACATCAAGGAAATTGAATCATGAACACACAAAGCTTATAAAAACTACTGTTTATTAAGGTTTAGTATTGCATTCTTCAGCCAAGACATTATTCTTTTTGTGTCAATCTTAACTGACTACAGAGAGAAATGCCAAAAAGGCATAGAAAATCCGGACAAATATAAGGAGAATTACACAATCTCTATAATCAAAAATTCCATAGAAAGTGCTACTGGAATCTGTTTAATTAGTGGCATTAAATAAGCAATATGATATGTTAAACAACACAACAGGTTATAGTAGTACAAACTACCTATGATTTTAACTTCCTAAAATTGGCAGAAAAATACACTCAGGTAAATAAGGACAAGAAGTCTTTAGTACTTGCATGCTCTATAGATTTAGTAAATTGTTGTTTTGATAATATTGACTTTGCTCTAGGGATTACTATTTTAACTAGAATGTCTGATATATTGCCCATATCTAAAGTTTTACTGATTTTATTATCTTTGAATGACTGTAAAATGTTTCAGGTTAAACAAGACAATGAATTTCTTTGTGTTGCTGCCCACTCGTCATGGATGTAGTCTTCAATGAAAGGACCTCATGTATAGAGACCACTTAGCATTCAAGAGACCAACTTTAGTATTTTCTCCTAAATATGTTTGAAATTCCTTTGCTTTTAACAAGAAATACAAACATTTCTAATTAGCACTATAAATATTAAACTTGAGATTTTTTTGGTGAAATCAGTGACTGGATAATCAACATACTACTTGTCAAACATCACTTGGCAATACCATATAAACATGTAAGTAATATCTCAAAAATTTTATTAGATATTTTCTTAATTTACATTTCAAATGCTATCCTGGAAGTTCCTTCTCCCCTCACCCCTCCCTGCTCCCCTGCCAACCCACTCCCACTTCTTGGCCCTGGAGTTCCCCTGTATTGGAGCATATAAAGTTTGCAATACCAAGGGGCCTCTCTTCCCAATGAACAGCAAAAATATAATTCAATTGTGATTCCTAAATATTCCAGTAATAAGTTAATGAGTAGCCATGCCTCATGGTAGTTGATTGAATACAGGGAAGAGTGTAACAAAAGAAGTCTTACTTCTAGAGCATTCAGAACCATAAAACAAGCAGAACACTAAAACTTCAGGTTAAATGAAGGTTGATTTTTAGGTCTATTATTAAATTGTTCCATATAAATGTTATACATGGTCTTAAGTATTACTCTTATATAACCTTGGTTTTAGGTTATACAATAATTCATTTGCACCTACATGAAGCCTTCATTACACAATGGCATCTGCCAGGAAACACAACATTCATGTGTTCAAAATATGACTTAAACAGTTTTCAACTTCCAGGAAGGAATGCTGGTTCCATTTCTGTTATAAGCTTAAGGCCAAGTAAGATAAACTGGACTTAAACACGGCCCTTAATGTTCTCAGTAAGCTTTATTCTTTGAAATTTATATTATTTCAGAGGGAGAAGCACTTACCATTTTAGATAAATGTCCCAATATTTCTGGTCTGGTGATCCAGTGTTGTATATATTTAAGCTTAGGCACAGCCTAAATTTCCTCAAAGAAGAATAACCTGAACAGAAGTCAATACCTTAAATACTCTTTCCAAGTTACAGTGAAAAAACTAACTTTAAAAGTAGTTGTACTGTGTTAGAGAAATAAAATGTAGGGATAGAAGTTATAACATTATGAGAATGAAGGTACATAACTTTATATTATATTAATGTATGCATTCTTATTTATATCTATACCTCTCTACCTAGGATCTCTGTATATATTCATTGTTATTTATATAAAAATAAATGCTGCTATGTATTAATGCATAACTGGATACATAACTACATGTACCCAGTTGTCTGAATTTCTCATATATGTCTTTATATGTACTACAACACACATACACACACACACACACACACACACACACACACACACACACTTTATTAAAAAATATTTTTTAAAAAAAGTTTAAATTAAGTACTTAAGATTTGCTATCTGCTGCTGAGGAGCAGAACACACCAGCCAAAACAGGTAAGCAACCTCCTTGTCTACAGAACCCTCCCACACCCTCAGTTAAATTCCCCAAACCAAATCTTCTCCCATGCAATCCTGAACCTTGAATCAGCCCCTATAACTCTTTGACAATACCTTCCTACCTCTTGCAGACATTCCGTGCTCAGGGACATTCATTGCCACTCAGAAGAGTGGATATGACAGAGCAGAGTCTCACTGTTGAAAGAGAGGACACAGTAGCCTCTAGAATTTCAGTCCCAACTCCTGTGAAGACTCTCTGTTATACCATAGATGAACCAGCTGTCAGAACTACAGTTAGGCAGTGCATCCTCCAATCTCCTCTACTTCTTATGTGCTTCCTCAGTCCCTTCCCTTCTTCATCCCCATGTTCCAGCCCCGAACTCTGGAGAAAATATCCTGTTCCACCAAAGCTCATGCTAATAGGTAGAAGTCCAACACCAAACTCAGAGAGAGAGAATCCCTGCTGTACCAGAGGTCAGACTTTTTGCCATAATTCCAAGCCACAAAGATGAGGAGGCCAAAAAGACAACAGAAAACAAGGGGAAGACGTACACCAATTCACCAAAGACAAACTCATAAATTGCACCTAGAACTATAATCACCACAAAGCTAAATGACTAAACACCAGCATAAGAACACAATTGATAATAGCAAGAGCTACTTTCCCCACCAGAACCTAACTATCCTATTATAGCAAGTCCTGAAAATTCTAACACAGCTGAAGCAAAAGAAAAAAAAAATTAATGCCAACCTTATGAAGATGATAGAGGTCCTTATGAGGAAATGAATAAATCCCTTAATGAAATGATAAAATGATCAACAAAAAATTAGAAGAAATTAATAAAAACCTTAAATAAGGACAATAAAGAAGGGAAAAAGGAAAGATAGTTAGAAAGAGAAAGAAAGAAAGAAAGAAAGAAAGAAAGAAAGAAAGAAAGAAAGAAAGAAAGAAAAAGAAAGAGAGGAAGAAAGGAAGAAAGGGAAGGGAAGGGAAGGGAAGGGAAGAGAAGAGAAGAGAAGAGAAGAGAAGAGAAGAGAAGAGAAGAGAAGAGAAGAGAAGAGAAGAGAAGAGAAGAGAAGAGAGGAAAAGAATAGAAGAAAGAAAGGGAGAAAGAAGGGAAGGAAGAATTGATTGATGGAACCAAATGAAATTGTTAGAAAACAAAAACTTGGGGCAGGGAGCAGGGAGTGGGTAGGGGGGAGGGGATTTTCGGGATAGCATTTGGAATGTAAATTAAGAAAATATCTAATAAAAAATAAAATAAAATAAGGGAAAATTTGAAAAATACAAAATATAGGGAAATGACACCCTTCAAAATAGTCACAAATAATATAAAATACCTTGGAGTGACTCTAACCAAGCAAGTGAAAGATCTGTATGACAAGATGCTGACACTTGCATCCAGTTGGACTAAGCACACAGACCACAATGGAGGAGTTAGGGGAAAGACTGAAGGAGCTGAAGGCATATGCAACCTCCTAAGAACAACAAAATCAATCAAGCAGACCCCCCAAAGCTCCCATAGACTAAACCACCAACCAGAGTACACATGGGGGAAACCATGGCTCCAGCTATGTATGTAGCAAAGGATGCCTTATCTTGAATGAATGGGAAGGGAAGCAATTGGTCCTGTGAAGTCTTGATGCCCCAGCATAGAGGGATACTAGAGTAGTGAGGCAGGAGTGTGTGGGTGGGTAGGGGTGCACTCTCATAGAAGCGGGGGGTAGAGGGATGGAATGGGGGGTTATGGAGGTAAAACCAGGAAGGGGGACAACACTTGAAGTGTAAATAAATAAAATAACCCATTAAAAATAAAAATATGATACTATGACATTTGTAGGTGAATGAATGGAACTAGAAAACATATCCTGAGTGAAGTAGACCAGACTCAGTCATGGTATGTACTCATTTAATTTGTAAGTGGATATTAGACTTTAAGTACATGATAATCAAAATACAATCTAAAGACCCAGATTAAGTAATAAGGAGCCCTCAAGGGGAAATACAGAATCTACCTGAGAATTGAAATATAATAGACCTCATGAATGGAGTAGGTTGCTGGTGGGGATCTGAACAGGAAGGATCAATCAGAGAGAGCAGAGATTGAGGGAAAGAGTAATAGATGAGACTATATGCATCTTTCCTGCCTACAAAGTGTGCTGTGGTAATGGTGCTGTAGAACTTGAGAAAATGGCTAACCAAAGACTCATCCAACTTGACATCAGGATATGAGAAGACACATGTCTGACTCTGCTCTGACATATCTCTGAAGGAAGCCGAGGATGATATCCCAAAGAACTAAGATAGAACCAAATTGTACCAGCAGAAAATAAAACTATTAGATTTTTTAAATTTTATTTTTATGAAAATTCATCCAGGACTGAAACATGGTTGTAGTTATAGAATAGAAAGGCAAAATGTACACACGCACACACACACACACACACACACACACGCACACACACACAGCTATTCTCTTCATGTGCATGTGGATGTACAAACATTAAGGGCAAGTACAGAATGAGGGAAAAAGTCTTCCCCAGGAAAGAGCACATATAAAAATGATGTTTTATAGAAGAAGCAGAGTATTTTATACATTAAGAATATATGAATATTCAATAGTACCTATATGAATTACAATTAATGAAAAAGAAGCCATAGACTTAAAAGACAACAATGAGAAATGTACTGGAATGGTAGGAAGGAAAAAGAAGTGAAAAAATGTGTGATTACTTTAGAATCTCAAAAGATAAAACAACGAAATTGAAAACATATTTAAGAAAAACTTGTAGAATAATGAAGTACAAAAATAAGGATATATCATAAATGAAGGGAAAATGAAAAAGATGCAGTCACATTAGTTCATGCATAATATCCCCTGCTGAATAAGAGAACACTACATTTTATAAGGTGGAGCTCAGAGCACCTAGATAGGCATAAACTTGAAAAATCAAAACACACACACAAAATTGCCTAACAGAGGAAAACTGACTTCCTTAACTTAACCAATAAACCAAATAAAAAATATTGTTAGGTAGCACAAACATGAAAACATATTGTGTTTTTGAAAACATACAAAGCAATTTGTAAGTCAAAGGATGAATTAGAATATAAAAACTTTAAAAATGGACTTTTAATGTATATGGTAAATAAACAATAGATTGTAACTCAAAGAACACATACAAAAGAAAGTAGAGCATATTGTGACAGAAAAGAATTGAAAATATAGCACACCAAAAATAGTGGTATAAAGGAAAAGCACTGGTAAAACAGGAATACACATCTGCTAATATTTTCCTTAAAACAAATAAGAAATCAAATTGTCTATGTGTTCCAAGAAATTATATAAATGGAACAGAATCCCTAAGCCATATTGAAGAAAATTATAATGAAGACAAAAGCAGAGACAAACAAAATGACAAAGAATGAAGGGAAGTAAAGAGGGTTAGAAGGGAAGAGGGAGGGGAGAAGAGGAAGAGGCAGGAAGATAACCATTTACTGCAGTTTTGTTGCTTGAGGAACAATGTGGGAAACTTGTTTTGGTGGATTGTCATTACTCACTAATACTAATATAAACATATTCTGTGTTCATAGCTGGTAGATGCCAATATCAAAGGACTAGCTATTTACCTTTGAAACATGCTTTTATTAGAGTAGAGTCCATCTCATTTGTACCTTTTCAGTAATTAAGAGGTCATACAGAATGTGATTGCCCCATCCACAAACATAACTTCTCTTGCTAGTTCATTTTCAGTTGCTTTTAGTATTATACTTTAATGTGTTTATTTTTCATTCATTTATTTAACAAATATTTACTGAGTACATGTTATATGCTGTCATTTATACTTGGTATTTCTCAGTCAATCTAAAAATAACAACAACAAAACCCGGTACATAGACTGTATTACAGAAAACAGTGTTAAATAATCTGGAATCCATACAAGCAATCAATTAAAAAATCACAAAGACAAAAGTTGTCTGGAGTCCAGTAAATTGTTCCTTAATATGTTTTGCATCTAATTTTTAATAAAGAGATAATTACTCTTGGTCAAACCCATGCTTTATTTCTCATTTCCCCCATTGATCAAATAACGTTATTATGATATGATTTTTTAAACTTAGTTATTTATTGATCTTTTACTAATTTATTTATTTACATTTCAAATGTTATCCACCTTTCCTGTTCCCCCTCCACTTGTCCCCTCCCCCATTTCTCCTCTGTTTCATCTCTAAGAGGGTGCTCCCCACCCACATACTAACTTCTAGCTCATCTGTCAAAAATCCCTCTTCTCTGGGCTATCAAGCTTCTATAGGACCATGTGCATCCCCTCTCACTGAGGCCAAACAAGACAGGCATCTGGAACATATGTAGCAGGGACCAAGGACTAGCCCATGTATGCTCTTTGGTTGGTGGCTTATTCCCTGTAAGCTCTTAGATGTATGATTAGTTGATACTGTTGTTTTTTCTATGGGGCTGCAAAGCCCATCAGCTAGTTCAGTCTTTCCCTTAACCGAGAAGAAGTTATAATCCTTTTTGTAGTGTTTTGAAGATATCAGTTAATAATATTTGGTTCATATCTTCTGTTAGTTTCACCGTGTCTCTGTTTAGCTTTTGTTTCAGTGACCTGTTCACTGCTAACAACAGGATGTTTAAATGTCTATTACTGATTGTGTAAGGTTCACTGTGAGTTTTGAGCATTAGTAAAGTTTCTTTTACAAATCTGGGTGTCCTTGCATTTGGGGAATAGATCTTCAGAATTGAGACTTCATTTTGGTGTATTTTTCTTTTGATAAAGTGTCCTTTCCCATCTCTTTGATAACTTTTTTTGAAAGTATATTTTATTGGGTATTAGAATTGCTGCTCAGGCTTGTTTCTTGAGACCCTTTGCTTGGAAAATATTTTTCTAACCTTCTACTCTGAGGCAGTACCTGCTTTTGTCACTGAGGTGTGTTTCCTATATGCAGCAAAATGTTGGAATCTAAGTATCTAGTCTGTTAGGATATGTCTTTTTATTGAATTGAATACATTGATGTTGAGAAATATTAAGACCATTCATTTTTTCCTGATATTTTTTGCTGTTAGAGGTATATTATGTTTTTCTAATTATCTTCTTTTGGATTTGTTTTGAGATGATTCATTTCTTGTTTACTTTCTATTGCTCTTATCCTCCATGTGTTGGAGTTTTCCTTCTAGAATCCTCTGCGGCTGGATTAGTAAAAAGATCTTGTTTAAATTTGCTTTTGGTAATATTTTGGTAATATTCATGCATTATTTTGGTTTCTCTATCTATGGTGATAGAGTTCTGTTGGATATAGTAGCCTTGGCTGACAAATATGTTCTCTCAGGGTCTGTATAACATCTGTCCAGAATCTTCTGGCATTTAAGTCTTTGTTGAGAAATCTGATGTAATTTTGATTGGTCAGACTTAATACATTATTTGACATTTTCCCTTAGCACTTTTAATATTCTTTTTTGTTCTGCGCATTTATTGTTTTGATTACTACATGATGGAAGGGTTTTCTTTCCTGGTCCAATCTATTTGGTGTCCTGGAAGCTTCTTGTATATTTATGGACATTTCTTTCTTTAGGGAAGTTTTATTCTATGATTTGGTTGGAAATGCAGTCCTTTGAGCTTGGAATCTTCTTTCTTCCATTCCTATTTTTCTTAGGTTTGGTCTTTTCATTGTGTCCTAGATTCCAGAATAATTTGGGTTAGAAACTTTTTATGCTTCACATTTTCTTTGGCCACTGTGTCAAAATCATCTATAGTATCTTCTGTGTCTGAGTTTCTTTCTTTTATCTCTTGTAATTTGTTGATGATTGCATTTGTAACTCCTAATCCTACTTTTCCACTGACAGGGTTGCCTCCATTTGTTATTTCTTTATTGTTTCTATTTACTTTTTTTTTTTTTTTTTTTTTTTTTTTTTTTTTTTTTTTTTTTTTTTTTTTTTTTTTTTTTTTTTTTTTTTTTTTTTTTTTTTTTTTTTTTTTTTTTTTTTTTTTTTTTTTTTGGTTTTCGAGACAGGGTTTCTCTGTATAGCCCTGGCTGTCCTGGAACTCACTTTGTAGACCAGGCTGGCCTCGAACTCAGAAATCCGCCTGCCTCTGCCTCCCTGGGATTAAAGGCGTGGGCTACCACGCCCGGCTTTAGCTCTCAGAAAACTTTGTTCAATTCCTTCACCTCTTTTATTGTGTTTTCCTGCATTCCTTTAAGGGATTTATTTATTTCCTCTTGAAGGGTTTACACCTGTTTACCTGTGTTCTTCTGTATTTCTTTAAGGGAGTTATTTATATCTTGCTTAATGTTCTCTATCATCTTCATGAGGTAGGTTTTTAGGTTTGCTTTTCATGTGTTAGGATATCCAGGACTTGCTCTGGTGGGAGAACTGGGTTCTTATTGTGTCAAGTTGCATTGTTTTGCTTTTTTTTTTTTTTCCC
Organism: Mus minutoides; assembly: GCA_902729485.2. Classification (NCBI taxonomy): domain Eukaryota; kingdom Metazoa; phylum Chordata; class Mammalia; order Rodentia; family Muridae; genus Mus; species Mus minutoides. Next base: position 20,552 of record LR754226.1, on the reverse strand, counting down.
CCTCATATTCACTCAGTTGTCTTTTGCCATCTGGTTTTCTCTGGTGTTAACTGATCTGGTCATCTCTGACTGGAGCCACTCCCTCCTTGAGTGCAGGCAGAGCTCTATGATCTGTATTATAGCAGGCCTCCTGGGAGGCAAACAGTGCTGTCTTTGGTTGGGGGCAGGGTGGCTTTTGTGTACCTAATTAGGCAGGTCTCATGTGTCCTTGGTTAAAGCAGACCTGTTGGTAGAGAGACAGACTCTGAGGTGTGGGAAAGTGTCAGGAGTGCCTGATCTGCCCTGGCCTGAGTTGCAGAGTGGAAAGGAGATGTGACTCAGGCTGGAAGGATAGGTTCTGCATTCACTGGGCCCCATGGGTATGTCAGCTGGGGCAGGTATCAGGGCAAGCTTCTCACCTGTGACCCTGGTTACAATAGACCTCCTGAAAGACAGGCTGATTCTGGTATATGGGAGTGGATTAGGAGTGCCCTATCTGACCTGCTGTGTTGCAGACTAGAAGGCAGATGTTCAGATTGCTTTTTAAAATAAACTACATTTAAATCTTTTATTTCTAGTAGTGAAATGTATTAGCAAGTAAATATGCTTATGAATCCTAAGGATTTAAGCCCAACACCTGCTCACACACTCAGACAAACATGAAAAATATACACACATAAATAGAAAAAAAAAAAAGATTTTGGTGAAATAAAGGAATAAATTATACCAGACAAAATGAAAAAACTTAAAAACTTTTTAAGTCTTGTATAAATTTTCAAACAAATCAAAAATAACATGGCACAATAGAAATCTGATATCGTACTTTGTTAATAGAATAAGTACTAAAATTCAGATACTTCCGTCCTTTGTTATATCGTATCAATAATACCATTTAAAAATTAATTCAGTAAGGAAGAATGAGATGGCATGAGTAGCCTTATGAGCTCATTTCTCTCTTCATTTTCTAACTCTGCACAGTGCCTACTTATTATTCATTTTCCATTAGGATGTAGATTGACTTTGAGTACATACAGTCATTCAAATTAACCTTTTTGTTAGATAGTTATTAAAATAAATATTTATAAAGTAGCTATAGATATGTTTTATTTAGAAAATTTTAATCGACAATTAACCTTCATTTTAGATTATGTAAAACATCCTTAAAGTACCTCAATTCAAGTACAGTTTACTCACATCATTAAAGCTTTTTATTTACCTATGCCACATTTGAAACACTTTCCAGAGCTTAAAAAACTGATGATATGAATGCTGTTACATTATCACTGCCCTCACCTTTCTCCTCAGTTCTATTATGTAAATTCTACTTTGAGACTATACACATATTTCATCAGCAACAAATAAATGCTCTCAGGAGCGTATTTTCAAGGCTCAGTGTAAACCACACATCAACTTTTCAAAGATGTCTCCTTCTTTCTCATAATCTCCTTCTCAGTGGATGCTCATTGGCTTGACTCTATGTAGTGCTTACTTTTGAGATAATCATTAGAAAAGCAGCACCCATACCGGATGTGATGCATTTAAACTTCAATGCCTAACACTGCTGGATTTTTTACAGATGAGTGCTTTTCAATATTTTTATACATACATCATGAGAAAAGTAAGAAACCTTTGCATGTATGTGTCTTACAATATCATCTCTATCCTACTGAGTACCCAATTATTAGTATGTTATAGGGTATTCTTTGTTCTTCAACTGATCCGCTTTTCCTCATCAAGAGTCTTATTGTTTTCAATTATTGCATCTATTTTGTTCATATTTGTTTTTGTTAGGGCTATTATTGCTGTGATGCAACCCCATAGTCATAGGCAACCTGGGGACGACAGGTTTTATATCCATTGTACTTCCACAGCACTATTTATCATCAAAAGAAATCAGGAAAGGTACTCAAAACGGACAGAAACCTGGAGGCAGAAGCTGATACAGAAGCTGTAAAGGGAAACTGCTTACTGGCCTGCTCCTCATAGATTGATAAGCATACTTTCTTGTAGAACCCAGGACCACCAATCCAAATATGGTGTCACTCAAAATGAGCTGGGACTTTCCAGATTAATTACTAATGAAAAAAATTCCATTCAGGCTTTCCTGCTTTCTTTCTTTCTTTCTTTCTTTCTTTCTTTCTTTCTTTCTTTCTTTCTCTCTTTCTTTCTTTGTTTCTTTCTTCCTCGGTACATTCCTTTCTTTCTTCATTCTTTCCTTTTTTCTTTTCTTTTTATTCTTATTTAATTATATCCATTTTTATTTACAAAGTGTCCTTATAATTTTTCTTCCCTTTACTCTCTCAGTCTTCCTCCTCTTTCTTCTGGACCCATTATATCTTTCTGTCTCATTAGAAAAGAACAAGAAATTAGAAGATTAAAAATTTAAAAAATGACAAAATAAAATATAATAAGATGAAGCAAAAACTATCATATAATAACTGAACATAGAAACCCAACAGGATGAATAGATTTCCTAAAACAGGTGTAAGAAACAGAGATGTACTCATTTTCATGGACAGGAGTCCCATAAATGTACTAAGTAGCTATAATTTATGCACAAAGGAGCTGGTACAGACCCATGTAGGCCCTGTGCTTGTCAATTAAATCTTTGTGAGTCTATATGTGGTTTACTTAATTAATTCAGAGGGCCTTATTCTTCCATTGCTCCCATCTCATGTGGTTCTTAAAATCTTTCTGCCACTTCTGGGATTTCATGAACTCTTAGGAGAGGGATTTGATGTAGACCTCCTACCATGGGAGCTGCATGGGACTGACCTAGATCATTTACATATATGTTATAGTTGTTTAAGTCTGTCTTCTGATAGATTTCTAACAGTGGGAGCTATCTCTGAATTGTTTGGCCTGCTTTTGGGACTCTTTTTTTCCACCAACTGGTTACCTTGTCTTGCTTTGATATGAGATAAGCACCAAATCTATCTGTAACTTGTTATGCCTTGTTCCGTTGATATCCCTCGGAGGCTTAATATTTTTTTCTGAAGAAAAAATATAAGAGATAAATCTAGGGTAGTTAGAGGGTTGGGAAAGGAATGGAAGGAAAGGATGGAGAAAAACTGCACTCTGATGTAAAATATAAAAGAAGAATAAATATGTAAAATGTAAAGAAGGAAATAGATAGATAGATTGATTGATCAATGAATAAATATTGAGCTATTCAGAGTTGTTCTAAAGATTCCCAAAACAGTATAGGCTATTGTCATTATTTTTATTTCTCTTCAGAAGTAAAAGGCAAGGGTATATTGCTAAAGATATTCATTTCAGACACAGGGCTCACAACTCTGAGCTGTAACTGCATGAAATGCTTTCTTCCAGAAGAGTATAACCGTTAGTCTATCATCATTCTAAAGATCGAGAATTGATGTGAAAGTGTATCTTCTTCTTCTTTTAAATTATACTTACCTTATGTCTTCTGACAAATTTTGTAGTTTTGTATATTAAGAAATCATGTCTTAATTTTACATTTTGATTATCTCCAGTTTTGCTTCTTTTAATTTTTTTACTTTAAAAAATACATTATTGAAATAAAATTTGAAGTTTTGATGCACATATATATCATGAAGTGATTAGTACAGTCAAAGAGATTCTCATTTCAATAATTCTACACAATTACCATTTTATTTCTAGTACATGAATAGTTAAACTTCTTATTATAATAAATTCAAATATATGATGCATTGTCCTTATACCATAACCTAAACACCAGCATTTATCCATCCATATTTCAGGTATTTTTATTCTTCTGGTACTTGGATAGGTGTTACAAAGCTTTAACATACATTTTCAGTTTTCCTATGAAGTATTTTTACTTTTGCCATATTTTCTTTCCTCTTGGTGGATATATTCATTGAAATCTCTGTCCCTCATTAGTTTTGATATTGTTAACCAGTTACCTACACTTTTGATTTCTAATACCTGAAGGTTTATTTTTTTTTCAGCTTTCAACAACATCTTCTCTTTTGGGAATGATTCTTAGTTAACATTATTTTTTCTGTAATTTTCCTCACTATATCAAGCTTTACAAAAGGAAGCATTGCTAATATAGCATTAGTTAAAGTTACCAATCTTGTATGTTTCTTTAGGATGGGAAAGTTATCTTCTAAGAATTGTTGAAAATGTTTTCTTACCCTTTAAACTCTTACCCTTTTCTATTCCTAGTGTTCCTAGTTTTGGTCTTTTCATATGGTCCACAATTTCCTGTATTTTTCTTAGAAAATTTTTAGATTTTGTATTTGCTTTGACTGATGTATTAATTTCTACCATATCTTCTATGCCTGAGATCCTCTCTTCAATCTCTTTTAGTCTGTTCAGGATGCTTGTATTTGTAGATTTTATTCTCTTTCTGAGGCTTTCCATCTCCTAACCTAAAGAAAAAAGATGGCGATAAATGTACAGGAAGCATACAGAATACCAAATAGATTTGTCCAGAAAAGAAAATCTTCCCACCATGTAATAAAACACTAAATGTACAGAACACAGAAAGAATATTAAAAGCTGCAAAGGAGAGAAACCAAGTAACATATAAAGGCAGACATTCAGAATTACACCTGACTTTGCATCAGAAACTCTAAAAGCCAGATGGTCCTAGACAGATATCTTGCAGTCCCTAAGAAACCACCGAAATCAGCCCAGACTATTACACCCAGCCAAACTTTCAATCACCATAAACGGAGAAACAGATATTCCATTTCAAAATGAACTTTAAACTATTGTTTTATTAATCTTGCCCCACAAAAGATAGTACAAGCAAAAGTTGAACACAAGGAGTTTAATTACACGATAACAGGAACTATCATCATTGATTAATATCTTTCAACATCAATGGACTCAATTCACCAAAAAATAAATAAATAAATAAAAAGATGTAGTTTTAAAAAGTGAATGAATAAACATGATCCATCATTCTGCTCCATCAAAACCCAAACCTCAGCAAGAAAGATAGGCACTACCTCAGGGTAAAGGAAAATCTTTGCAAAGAAACCAGAGATAAAAACAAGCTTAAATACCCATTCTAATGTCCAATAAAATAGAATTTCTACCAATAGTAATTAAAACAGAAGGGGAAGGATATTTCACATCCATCATAGGAAAAATCTACTAAGATGATGTTTCAATTCTGAACATCTATGCCGTAAATACAAGTGTACCCACACTCATAAAAGAAGCATTACTAAACCTTAAATTACACATTGGAATGCACACATCAATAAGGGGGAACTTCTAACACCCTACTCTTACCAGTGTACAGAAATTCCACTGAAACAGAAATTAAAAAGTAAAATAATTAAACTAATGGAGGTTATGAACCAAAGGGACTTAACAGATATCTATAGAACAGTTCACCCAAACACAAAAACATATGCCTTCTTCTCAACACCTCATGGAACCCTCTGATAAATTGACAATATAGTCAGTTACAAAGCTGTCCTGAACAGAAACAAAAAAGTTTAAAATAACTCTTTGCATCTTATCAGATCTCTATGGATTAAAGATATATTTCAACAACAACAGAAACAACAGAAAAAGCACAAACTCATAGAAATTGAATCACTCTCTACTCAATGAACACTGTGTCAAAGAAGGAAAAAAAAAAGTAAAGAAATCAAAACTTTCTAGAATTCAATGAAAATGAAGCTTGCAGAACATCTAAGACATTGGCCCAGAAAAACAAATCCTCCCAACAAATAATAATAAAAACACTAACAACATACCTAAACTTATGGGACACAGTAAAAGAAATGCTAAGAAGAAACTTCATAGAACAAAGTGACATCATAAAGAAATTAGTGTTCTCATACTAGCAACTTAAAGGGGCACAAGTCAGCGGGAGGCATCCGTGCCTCTCTGTATAATGCTGTCACAACCGAAGATGTGGAGAAGCTGGCTGCTTCAGGAAGAATTTTTTGGAGATGCATCAGCTGTGAACATGATCAGACACGCTCTTCCTGTGAGCAGCCCGCAGCATTTAGAGTAACTTTGAATTGACTACAGAAATTTAACAGACATGGATTTTTTTTCCCCAAATACATGCTTATTACAGATTCCCTTCTCAAAGAATAACTACTAAATATCGGGGCACTACAGGGCTGAGGAAACTCCCAGCTAACTGCTACCTCCATCCTCATGTGACCTGGAAGCATTTTGAAAGCTTTCTTTCCTGTTGCTTTTCCAATGAATTCAGCCTGTCAGCCATCTTTGCTGCTCTCTTCTCTGGGTGGATTGAAGGACTGGCCTTATACTTTCCTCTGCTAGTTCCAACTGGTTATAATTAGGAGCATATCGCATGGAGGTTGAGAGGTCCTATGGGCTGGATTGACAGCAGTGAGTTTGCTGGGTTCTGCAGCTGTTGGTTACAGTCAACAGCAACTCACAAGCATTT
>LR754226.1:0-13573 GCA_902729485.2 Mus minutoides | reverse complement strand
AAAAAAAAAAAAAAAAAAGAAAGAAACAAAGAAACAAAGAAAGGTCTAAAATGAAAGAAAAAAATACTCAAAAGAATATGGCAGCAGGAAATATTCAAACTCAGTGTGGAAATCAGTCAATTAGAAACAAAGAAAAAGGTACAAAGAATCAATGAAACCAAGACTTAGTTCCTTGAGAAAATCACCAATACAAAAAAGTAAACAAACAAATAAAACAAACAAACAAAAAACAAAAAATACAAAATCAACCAATCAACTAACTAACTAACTAAATAAATAAAACCACTAAAAGGGCAGAGAGACAGTATCTAAATTAACAAAATTAGAATTGAAAAAAACACTGAGAAAAAGTCCAGAGATATCATTAGATCTTACTTCAAAGGCTGGGCTCCATGAAATTGGAAAATCTAAATATAATGGATGATTTTCTAGATAGATATCACTTATCAAAGTTAAATAATGGTAAAGGATACTACTTAAATAGTTCTATACCCCCTGATGAAATAGAAGGAGTCATTAAAATGTTCTAACCAACTAAACAAACACAAAACAAAATAAACAAACAACAAAAAAATCTAAACCACAAAACAAAACAAGCAAAAAACCCAGGCCCAGGTTGTTTTAGCTCAGAGTTCCACCAGAGTTTCAAAGTAAAGATAATACCAATAATCCTCAAGCTATTCCAGAAAATAGGAGCAGAATGAACACTATCTAATTCATTCTGTAAGACCACAGTCATAATCCACACAAAGACTCAATAAAGAAAGAGAACTTCTGACCAATTTCACCTGTGAAGATTGATCCAAAATACTCAAAAAAAGAAAAAATACTTGCAAACCAAATCCATGAAAACAATCAAAACACCATTCACCATGATCTAGTAGGGTTCAAGACAGGGATAGTTCTATATATGAAAATCCATCATCTAACAGATCAACAAACTGAAAAAACAAAATTACATGAAAGTCTCATAAGACAGTGATAAAATCCTGTGAAAAAAATCCAACACCATTCCGTGTTAAAGATCAGGGATATATTACACATAATAAAAACAATATACAGTAGGCAAGAGCTAACATGAAATAAGATGTCGACAAACTTAAAGCAATGCCACCTAAATCAGAGACAAGAGAGGGCTGCCTACTCTTTCCATATGTATTCAATTTAGTGCTTGAGCAAAAGATCACTAGAGGATATCAAGGGATTCCAAATTAGAAAAAAAAAGTAGAAGAGACACAGGTTTGTGGAACCAGACCAATTAGCACTCACACCCTGCTCCCATCCCACCCACCCTGCCCCTTTTCACAGCACAGATGCCCCTTGGAGAGGGCAGACAAAAGGGAGCACAGCCTGGTGCTGAATATTGTAATCTCTCTTTCATGACAACATTCCCTTCCTCCCTTGATTAATAACCAGCATTTCTTTGGTGCAGATGGCTCCTGCCCTTGAAGTAAGTAAGAGCCAATATTCTCCAAGTGATAAAAAGCCTTTGACTATGGGAAAGAGGCAATTAAGTGTTCTCAGACAGCTGTGACCACTTTGTAAAAATACAGTAGCTTCTGATTGTGCAATAAGTTACTTTTCCCAGTTCAGGAAGGTCCCTATCTAGCTGTGGGGTTCTGCCCCACTGTCTGAACAAACATTATCAGGTTTGAAAGGTAGAATTCCCAATCGCTTAACACCAAAGTTCCAGAATCCCCAGCTTAGGCATATATATATATATATATATATATATATATATATATATATGCCTAAGGTATACATATATACCTCAAGGCCCAGGAACATCCCTCAAGGTTCCTAACCTTGCAGGAAAGCCTTGTGGTCCAGCCTAAGGTATACATATATACCTCAAGGTCCAGGAACATCCCTCAAGGTTCCTAACCTTGCAGGAAAGCCTTGTGGTCCAGGTCAGACCCTTTTGTTTTTTATTTGTGATTTATTTTTTACACTCCATATTCCATTTCCCTGCTGTCCCCACCCATCCTCTGACTGCTCCACATCCCACACCTCCTCCCCACCCCACCCCATTTCCATGTGGATGCCCCCAACCCCCACCTCACCTGACCTCTAAACTCCCTGGGACCTCCAGTTTCGTGAGGATTGGGAGCACCTCTGAATGAACATAGACCTGGAAGTCCTCTTCTATTTGTGTGTTTGGGGCCTCCTCATACAAGGTGGTTTATGCTGTCTGTTTGGTGGTTCAGTGTTTGAAAGATCTTGGGGGTCCAGATTAATCAAGACAGCTGGTCCTCTTACAGAATTGCCCTTCTGCTCAGCTTCTTTCAGCCTTCACAAACTCAACAAGGGACAGCTGCTTCTGTCCATTGGTTGGATAACTGCATCTGACACTTTCAGCTGCTTGTTGGGTCTTCCAGAGGGCAGTCATGATTGATCCCTATTTGTGAGCATTTCATAGCCTAAGTAATAGTGCCAGGCCCTGGGACCTCATCTAGAGTTGGATCCCACTTTGAGCCTGTCGCTGGACCTTCTTCTACCCAGGCTCAATTCCATTTCAATCCCTGAAATTCTTTCAGACAGAAAAAAATAAATGATGGGTCAGAGGTGTGACTGTGGGATGGCAATCCCACAAATGTACTGTCTTCCCATGGATGTAGGCTTTACAAGTTCCCTCACTCCACTGTCAGCCACCTCATCAAAGGTCCCTCCTTATGAGTCCTGGGAGTCTTTCACTTCCCAGGTCTCTGGTGCTTTCTGGGGTGTCCCCCACAATCTCCTATTTCCTCAGGTTGCCTGTTTACATTCCTTCTGCTGGCACTCAGGGTTTCTGTCCTTTTCCCTCACCCAATATCAGATCAGGTTCCCCTCTATCCCCCACTGCCCTGCCACCCTGTCCACATTTGCTCCCAAGCCCCCCCCCCAACTCCCTCCCTATTTCTGATTGCTTTCTTCCTCTCCCAAGTGGGACTGAGTCATACTCACTTAGACACTTCAGCTTGTTGAGTCTTTTGAATTCTGTGGACTGTATCTTGTATATTCTGTATAGGTTCTTTCTTTTTTTCTTTATTGTTACTTTTTTTTTTTGCTAATATTCACTTATTAGTGAGTTCATACCATTCATGTCCTTTTGAATCTGAGTTACCTCACTCAGGATGATATTTTCTAGTTCCATCCATTTGCCTGCAAAAGTCAGGATGTCCTCTTTCTCAATAGCTTAGTAGTATTTCATTGTGAAAATGAACCACATTTTCTGAATCCATTCTTCTGTTGTGGGACATCTAGGTTGTTTCCAGCTTCTGGATATCACAAGTAAAGCCCCAAGTGGCATGGTGGGGCATCTTTTGGGTATATCCCCAAGAGTGGTATAGTTGAGTCTTCAGGTACTTCATAATTGAACCAAATATTATAAAATATCTTGGGGTAAATCTAGCTAAGCAAGTGAAAGACCTGTATGACAATAACTTCAAGTCTCTCAAGAAAGAAATTGAAGAAGATCTCAGAAAATGGAGAGATCTCCCATTCTCATGGATTGGCAGAATTAACATAGTAAAAAATGGCCATCCTACCAAAGGTAATCTATAGATTCAATGAAATCCCCATTAAAATCCCAACCCAATTCTTAAAAGACATGGAAAGAGCAATTCTCAAATTCACTTGGAAAGACAAAAAATCCCAAAAATTTTTAAACAATTCTTAAAAATAAAAGAACAGCTGGGGGAATCACCATCCCTGACCTCAATCTTTACTACAGAGCAATAGTGATAAAAAACTGAATGGTATTGGTACAGAGACAGAAATATTGATCAATGGAATAGAATTGAAGACCCAGAAAGAGAACCACACATTACCATCTCTTGATCTTTGACAAGACTCCAAAAATATACAATGGAAAAAAGAAAGCATCTTCAATAAATGGTGTTCATCTAACTAGCTGTCTGTATGTAGAAGAATGAAAAGACCCATATTTGTCACCTTGTGAAAAGCTCAAATCCAAGTGAATCAAGGACCTCAACATAAAACCAGATAAATTGAACCTAATAGAATAGAAAGTAGGAAAGAGCCTTGAACTCATTGGCATAGGGGGAAATTTCCTAAACAGAACTCCAATGACTCATGCTCTAAGATCAATAATTGATAAATGGGACCTCATGAAACTGGATAGCTTCTGTAAGGCAAAGGACATAGTTGATAAGACAAATCAGCAACCTACTGATTGGGAAAAAATCTTCACTAACCCCACATCTGATAGGGAGCTAAATATCCAAAATATATAAAGAAATCAAGATGAAGTTAATCACCAAAAAAATCAAACAGCCCAATCAAAAAATGGGGTATAGATCTAAACTGAGAATTCACAACTGAGGAATCTCTAATGGCTGAGAAACACCTAAAGAGATATCCAAAGTCCTTAGTGATCAGAGAAATGGAAATCAAAATGACCCTGAGATTCTACTTTACTCCAGTCAGAATGGCTAAGATCAAAACCTCAGGTGGCAATACTTTTGTAGAGGATGTGGAGAAAGAGGAACCAACACTCCTCCATTGCTGGTGGTATTGCAAACTGGTACAACCACTCTGGAAATCAATCTGGAGGTTCCTCAGAAAACTGGAAATAGATCTACCTGAAGACCCAGCTATACCAGGTCAGACTCTTATGGAAAAAAAAAAAAGCTCCCTTGACTCTTCTTCCTCTCTCTCTCTCTCTCTCTCTCTCTCTCTCTCTCTCTCTCTCTCTCTCTCTCTCTCAATGTTTTATCTCCTACTTACTGCTTAAGTCATAGGCCATTAGATTCATTATTGGCAGGTGCCATGTCCAAACACATAAGATATTCTCTACACCATTCCTCTTTTTAATCCAATACAAGGCTCTTTTTCTTTCAAATATTAATTGAATACAATAATAACAATTATGAAAACTATTGTGTAAGATTTGCATTCCTAATATACATTAATTTATATTTGGCAGCTTAGATAAAGTATTCTATCACTTATCCTATCTTATTGAGTTCAGAGTTATCACTTTTTATATTACCTTCCTAAAAACATCTTTCCACATCTTATCAATTTAAACTTACATTAAGACTATGATTATCCAGTCATCAAACCCATCAGAGACCTGAGAATGAATAAATATTACCAGAGTATGCAGGATGTACAGAACATAGCTTTCAAGACTAAAAATTGACAGAGATAGCTGACTACCAGGGTATTTTATATAACATTGGAGTATCTATCTTCAGCCTTCTACTTGGGAATATCTGACAGACCTTCAGTGAAGCAGGAATGATGAAGGACTTGCTTACCCTGTCTTGGCCAAGTCCACCAGTAGACTCTTGTGTAATGCATGATATGCATGACATTTTGGATAGTATTTTGTCTGCCTTAAGAAGCTGGGGAATTTTGCATTGTGGCAGCTTGCCATCTTTGAAATCACAAAACAGAGGTTCTTCCATGCTCATCATCTTCTTTGATGTGGATTTGTAGCAATGCCAGGAGAATGCATGCATAAGTGTTAAAAAAAAAAACAAAACTTTGACTAAAATATCCTTAAATGCCATATTCTGTGTATCTCTGTTTTTTGAAGACCAATTATTTATCCATAGTATACCTGAATTGTCAAACATTACTTATTCTTGACTATTTACTAGCTAAGTAAAAAACTTATTGTAATTAACTAGACTACTATTTAATATGACCATGACTTTGACTATTAACTTGTATTTTTAACCATACCTAATAATTCATAATAGTTTTTTTTAAAAAGAACTAGAACTTTATGTAACATCTTTAAAAATTATGTAATTTCAACATTTCAAATACCACATTATGTGGACACATTATTTGTATCAAAAATAGCATTAAAATTGCATATAATAACCCAAACCAATGTGTGAAAAAGAAACTTAAATTTTTAGCAATATACAAAATTCTGGACTATTGTAAAATTATGCCTATAAAATCATTTTTTGGTTTAAGAGTAGAAACAATAATCTACCCCTATTTACCTAATTTTTTAAATAATAGCTCTACATTTCTACTTTTTACTTTTCTACCCCATTTCTCTTACAGAAGAAATAAAAATATAGAGAGAAAAAGAAAGGAAAGAGAAAAGAAATTCCTAAATGTAACCTGTCTGTTTTGTCTTCTACCATTCAATAACAAGTGAGGTAGCTGTTTGAAGTTGTCCAGAAAGCATGCCTTTAGAGGAAGCAGTACCTATTCAGTTGAGGTAGAGTCAGTTAGGGATCTAGAACAACAAGTCATAGCATCTCACAGTCCATGGGCATGGAATTTGTCTTTGGTTGTTTTTTTTTTCCCTGTGAATATAAAACTTTAACATGTAACACACATTTCTGTTAACATAATGCATAAAATGTACAATGGGCACAGACCAATTTAAGATGAATTTCTGCTTTTTGTTTGAGCTGGTAACAGACAATAGTCTATCTTTGTGAGTTATTTTTTTTATTAGATATTTTCTTCATTTACATTTCAAATGCTATCCCAAAAGTCCCCTATACATTCCCCCCTACATCCCGCCCAGCTCTACAACCCATCCACTCCTGCCTCCTGGCCCTGACATAATCTTCACAAGACCAAGGGCCTCTCATTCCATTGATGGCTGACTTGGCCATCATCTGCTACATATGCAATGAGAGACACAAGTTCTGTGGAGTACTGGTTAGTTCATATTTTTGTTCCTCCTATAGGGTTGCAGACCCATTTAGCTCCTTCGGTATTTTCTCTAGCTCCTTCATTGGGGGCCCTGTGTTCCATCCAATATATGACTGTGAGTATCCATTTCTGTATTAGCCAGGCACTGGCATAGCCTCATAAGAGACAGCTCTATCAGGGTCCTGGAAGCAAAATCTTTCTGGCATATGCAATAGTGTCTGGGCTTCGTGGTTGAATTGTAATATGAGTCTTCATTCATGTCCTATCAAAGGATGTTTTGATGAATTTTGAGGAATGTGTAGTCAACAAAATCCTTTGGCTATGTATAGTTAAAATCTTACTATTGACATTTTTTTTGTTTTTGTTTTTGTTTATGTATCAACCAGTCTGAGAGCTATTCCCATGTAATGGGATCAGCAAATCATGTTACCTATCTTGTTTGGTCTTCTTGATTCCTTCCTTCCTGTACCTGGCCAACATCTTCAGGGCTTCTTCCTTATCAAAACTTATTTTTATTGATTTTGATGGAATCTAGAGTTGATTTGCTGTTGTTTTGTTCTTGTACATATTGTTGTTTATCCCCTACCCCAGTGTTAACCAAAATACCTTCTCTCCCCCAAAGTCGCATATTTTTCATCTGTCTGTGGATGAGTTCTTATCCCTGTTTATGAATTCGACATTTCTTTCTTATATCTGTTCGTATATCCATTAAGCTACTGATGTCTGTTGAGACGTTTGTTTTATCTATTATCTATTATCTGTTTTTGATATCTGCTTATTAATGTCTATGTTCAGTGAAATGTTACTTAGTTGCTCTGCCCGTGAGTTCCTCTGCTGTGAACCTGAGATGAACATATATTGGGAACTCTTGAGGCATTTTTTTTTAAATGGAGTTACATTTTCATTGTTGTTGTTGATCTACATTTATTGGTCCAGTGGCAACATTGGCTACACCTTCTGCATAATCCAGAAGACTGAGTCTTCTTTTTTGGATTTTCCCTAGGGGGAAAATGTCTCTATGGATGTCTTGACTATAATCTTTTCTTAAAATGTTGTCACAATTAAAACATTTGGAATTTTGGCTATCTTAAAGACTGGAAGAATTTTTTTTTTTCTATTGAAGTTGTATTCTTTCAATATTGGAAAATTCACATGCATGGTATGTAACCACTAATAAGTGGCTATTAGGCACAAAAGCCCAGAATACCTAGGATACAATCCAGAAAACTCAAATGTTTAAGAAGTCATAGGGCCCAGGTGAGGATGCATCAATCCCACTAGGGAGGAAGAAGAAACCAGAGGACAGAGAGGGGAAGGGAACTCAGCAGGTGGTTAGAGGGGCAGGGATAAATGGGAACATGGTCATGTATTGTGGGGGAGAGCCAGGAGTGAAGCACCAAAGGGCAGCAGAATGAATCGAAATATACACCCTTGGGAGGTGGGTAGACTTGGACCCTCTAGAATGTATCAGAGACCAGAGAGGTGAGAGGACCTCAAGACTCAAAGGGAGGGACCTTAGATGAAATGCCCAACAGTGCAGAGAGGGAATTTGTAGAAACTACCTCCAGCATAAAGACAGGGCATCAAGTTGAGGGATATGGTTGTCATCCCACAATCAAAAACTGTCTCAGAGTTGTCCCTGTCTAAAAGAACTGCAGGGTCAAAAATGGAGAAGGGATTGAAGGAAATGAGGTACAGTGACTGATCCAAATTGGGACCCATCTCAAAGGGAGTCCCCAAGCCTGAAACTATTAAATTGGAATGATATATTGATAGACAGGAGGCTGACACAACTGCTCTTTGAGAGTGCCAACAAGTAGCTGACTGAGACAGAATCAGATACTTACAGCCAACCAATGGATAGAAGCTTGGCTTCCCTGTGATTGAGTTAGGGAAAGGCTGGAGGAAGTTAAGTGAAGAGGGTGAGCCCATAGGAAAACCAGCAGTCTCAACTAAGAGCTCTAACAGACCAGTGTGATCTTTCAGACACTAAACCATCAACCAGGCATCATAAACTAGCTGCTCTCCCAACACATACACAGCAAAGGACTGCATGGTCTGACCTTGATAAGAGAAGAGCATTTGGGGGATAAGCATATGTCCTACACACATTTGTAGCAGATGTGAGCGTAGTCTTCATATGGGTCCCCTAATAATTGGAGCTGAGACTGTCTCTGACTCTTTGCCTGCCACTGGATCCTCTTACCCTTCCTGGACTGCTTGTAGGGGCCTCAGTGAGAGAAACACTGCTTAGATGTCCCAAAATCTATCCCTAAGGGTGCTTCCCCTTCTCTCAGGAGAAGGGGAAAGGTAAAGAAGGAGGGATTGTAGGGACAGGGCTAGGAGGAGCAAAGGGAGGAGTACTGCAATTGGAATGGATTACAAATAAAAAAATATGAAAATTACAGATCTCACAAAATAATTTTTAAAATGTATAGCAAAATAAAGAAGTAATATAGTTCCCTCAGTAGTTTTCATGTAGACATCATTTGACGACTTTTCCTTTGGTGTACCTTTCTCTATTCCTATCATTCAACTACCTGCTTGGAAACTTCTGTCCCAAGGTTCTCCCTCTCTCCAAGTAGCTACAGAATATAGAAAAATGCAAACAAAATAAAACAACAACAAAATCCAAGAACTTAGCATGGAATTCTTTGCCTACTAGTTAACTTTATCACATTGGAGAATGCAATATCAAAGGCTGTGGAACAATAGATATCTTTGATCTTATGCAGTGATGAATCCTGCCTGCTGTAGTAATATCCTGCCAGGAAAAAAAATGAAGCCACAGGAGTAATAGTGTCAACACTTGTTATAGGAGTAACCAACTGCTCTGTGTATTTATTTGAAGCCTTCAAAGAATTTTATGTATGGTTGTTTTTCTATATGACCATGATGTCAAACTGCTTTCTGACTATGCATCATTATAGCTATAGAGTTTATTATTTCTAGTTTTGGTGAGATACACTTTATTGAAGATGGTATTGGTTAATGACAAGTTAATAACTGTTTAAAATGGTAAATAATGACTATGAGTGCTCAGTTGTAGATGGGACACCTATATCACTTAGCTGTCCTAGGATCAGAAAACATTACATAAAGGACAGTAGAAAGCATGAAGAAGCTAGAGGATGAAGAATAGTGTTGTGAAAAGCTAGTTTCTGGATGTGACAATACTATTGCCCCTAAGAACTTGCGTCAGACATGGTTGATCATATAACTCCTCTACAAGATAAAGAGAGGAAAAAAATCCATCACTGAAGAGTAATGGGCTTCTGACATTTAAATTCTAACAGGAATTGATGGATAATGATAGCTGCTGATGAGAAAAAGCTCAATGTTTCCTTAGAAGTGGACATCAATTGGCAGAGTACCCATGCACTCTCTGTGTGATGACCCCAAGCACATGTGCACTTGGGCAGCAATAGTTGGATTCAGTGGGCTATAGAAAAGGGCATGAATTTTAGTGGGCTTGAGAGAGCTGAATAGGCAAAGTGTAGGATAAAAATAGCTAATATACATTGTATACATATGCAAAAAATAAAAAATGAAAAACATAATACTTTTTAAATACCTGAGAGAAAACATGAAAAACAGAAGAAAAAATTAGAAGAAAAGGGCTGAAAATAAATGAGTTTGATTTTATAAATAGAAAAATTCATGTATTTTAATAATTTAATAATTGTGTGAAGGGGAAATAATAAGGAATAATAATTAAAACTGTATTTTAAGGAGTATTAACACATACACATGTACCCCCCCCCCACACACACTTTTCAAGGGCTTTTTTTATTCCTCAGAAAATCTTCCAAAATAATAGTCAGCTGAAATACTTAGACTTTAGAAAATAACTGTGAAATATGAGGAGAGAGAGAGAGAGAGAGAGAGAGAGAGAGAGAGAGAGAGAGAGAGACTCTATAAGTGAATTTAGGACAGAGAAAAATTTGCTTGAGGTCAAGTTGCTTTACAAAAAAACAAAAACAAAATAACACCAGAATCACATTCTGAAAGAAGACATATGAAAATATGAAAACCCAATTTTAGTCACTCTTTGATGTTTTCAAGAAACAGTGTTTTGTAGTAATGTAAAACATTTCTTGAAGGACATTACCTTACATTTCTTTTGAGGATTACTGTGGTTAACAGTGCACCCATACAGGAAGTAATTTGTTAACTTTGACCTTGAAACATGATTTCTTGAATATAACTTATATTTATAAGTGGTTATACCTATAAATTTATTCATTTTTATATTTATGGCCATTTATTTTCTTCTGTTTTATTAATTATTTTATTTATTTCCATTCCAGCCAATGCCCACCTCCCTATCCCCTTGACCACAGTTCCCCATTCAATTTCCTCTCCCTCTTGCCTACAAGAGGGTGCTCACCTTCTCTGACTCTACTCCCCGCTGCCCCTGTATCCCACTTTCCTGGGGCTTCAAGTATCCAGAGGATTAGGTCCATCATCTCCCACTGAGGCCAGGCTAGGTAGTATTCTGCTATATATGTGCCTGAGGCCCCAGACCATCCTGCATATACTGTCTGGCTGGTGGCTCAGTCTCTGGGATCTCCCAGGTATTTAGTTCAGTTTAGATTGCCCATCTTCTAATGGGGGATATCCTCCCTTTCTTCTCCTGCAAACTCCCCCCTAATTCCTCCACAGATGTCCCTGTCTTCATTTCAATGGTTGAGTGTAAGTATCTGGATCTCTCTCAGTAAACTGCTGGTAGGCCCTTTCAGAGGACAGCCATGCTTGGCTGTTGTCTGTAAGAACTTCATAGCATCAGTTACAATGTCAGGCCTTGGTGCCTACCCCCTACCACAATGAGATGGATGCCATGGTTACTGGTCTCTGTTTCATTCAGTCTCATCTTCATTTTTGTCCCTGCATTTCTTTTAGATAGCAACAATTTTGGGTCAGAAATTTTGACTTGTGTTGGTATCCCTATCCCTCTACTTGTAGATCTGTCTTTTTATTGGGGGTAGACTCTTCGATTACCCTCTCCCTACTGTTGGGCAATTTGGATGAGATCACCCCAATTGAGTCCTGGGAGTCTGTCACATTCCAGTTCTCTGGAACTTTCTAGAAGGGACCCCTACCTTCCACCCACAGAAGGTGCATATTTTTATTCAATCTCTTAGCTCTCTGAGCCTCTCTACTGTTCCTCACCCCAAAAACTGACCTTGCCCTCTCATTCAACTCTCCCTCCACTGTCACTCGCAGGATCCTCCCTTCCTCTGCCTTCCATAATTGTTTTGTTCCTCTTTCTACGTGGGATTGAAAGATCCTCACTTGCACCTTCATTCTTAATAAACTTCTTACAGTCTATGGGTTATATCAGGGGTTTCTGAACTTTTGGGTTACTATCCACCTATAAGTGAGTGCATACTATGTCCTTTTGAGTCTGGGCTACCTCACTCAGGATGATATTTTCTACTTCCATCCATTTGCCTGCAAAATTCATGATGTTTTCATTTTTTTTCTCTTTTTATTGGCTATTTTATTTATTTTTATTTCAAATGTTATTGTTCTTCCTAGTTTCCACTCCACAAACACCTTATAGCCTCCTTCTGCCTCTATGAGGGTACTACCACATTGGTCCAACCTTTCCTGCCTCAGCTCACTCACATTACCCTACCCTGGGTCATCAAGCCTTTAAAGGAATGAAGGGGCTCATCTCCCAATGATGCCAGACAAGGCAATCCTCTGCTACATGCCCAGCCGGAGCCATAGCCCCCCCCCCCCCCATCCCACAATATGTACTCTTTGGTTGGTAGCTTAGTCCTTGGGAGCTTATGGGGTATCTGGTTTGTTGATACTTTTGTTCTTCCAGTGGACTTGCAAATCCCTTCAGCTAATCCAGTCCTTGCCTTAACTTCTCCATTGGGGTCCCCACACTCAGTCCCATGTTTGGCTGCATGAATCTGCATCTATACTAGTCAGGCTCTGGCAAAGCTTCTCAGGAGACAGTTATACCAGACTATTATCAACAAGTAGTTCTTGGCATCAGCAGTAGTGTCTGGATTTGGTATAGTCAAATGGGATAGATCTAAGTGGGGCAGTCTTTAGATGGCCTTTTCTTCAATCTCCAATCTTTGCCCCTGCATTTTCTTTAATAGGTGGAATATTGTTTTAATATATTTGAGGTGGTTGTGTGGCCCCATATCTCAACTGGAGGCCATATCTATCCACTAGATATGTTCTCTACAGATTCTCTCTCCCTTTTGTTGGATATTTTGGATAGTATGCTACTATTGGTTCTTTGGTCCCTACCATCTTTCTACTGGCTAATCTGAGATCCTACTCCAGCACTACTATACAGCTCCTTTCAAATTCCTGACCTGTAATTTTGCCATTCTCTTCCTCCTCTATATGAACAGCCCTTCTTTTTCTCTCCCTCTTCCAGACTCCTCTATCCCTCTACTTTCTTTGATTATTTTCTTAACCCTTCTGAGTAGGACTGTAACATCAATATTTTGGTTTGGTGATCTTTCTTCTTGCGTTTCATATTGTCTGTGAGTTATATGTTGGTTTCTCTGAGTTGCTTTTTGACTAATAAATACTGATCAAGGAGTACATAGCATGTTTTCTTTTGTGACTGGGTTCTCTCACTGAGGATATTTTTTAAGTTCTAAATATTTCCCTGTAAATTTCATGAAGTCATTGTTTTTAATAGCTGATAGTACTCCATTGTTTTAAAATACCACATTTTCTGTATCTATTCCTCTGTTCAGGGTCATCTGGTTGGTTTCCAGCTTCTGGCTATTATAAATAAGGCTGCTATGAACATATTGGAATATGTGTTATATGTTGGAGCAAAAGTAAGGGCATATGCCCAAGAGTGGTATAGTTAGGAACTCAGGAAGCTCTATCTCTAGTTTTTTTTTTTTGTTTTTTTTTTTTTTTTTTTTTTTTTTTTTTTTTTTTTTTTTTT
>LR756423.1:20659-104386 GCA_902729485.2 Mus minutoides | reverse complement strand
GAAGTGTGCCAGAGAACGGGTCAGAGGGTGTCTGGGAGAACTGAGCCTCTGAACTCCATTTTTAAAAAATCACCTTCTTGGGACTCCTGCTGGGAGTTTAATCTTAGCGTTCTTTCTGAACTCCTAAAGCAAGGAAAAGTTTAGAAAAACAATGTTCTAGTCATAAGGTCACTGACTCTGAACTCCTGCAAAATTAGTACCAGACCCTCTGCTTCCAGCGATTCTCAAAGTGCGACAGGCTGGAGCCTGGGAAATACTCCTGAGAAATCAGGCTGTGCCCTGATAATGTTTGGTCACCAAGCAAGAACCTCAGATTCATAGCATGAATATCTCTAGGTGTGAGCGTGCTGATTACAGAAAACAGTTAATGCTCCTGAGTAGATTAGGAAGAAAGCCGCCTTTGGTGTTGGACCTGAATTTTTGCGCTACAGATGGCCATCCTGAGACTGTGGGCATGTCTGTACCTTTCTGAATCTCACTGCTATACTTCATGAAGCAGTCGCAATGCCTGCGTGTCCATAGGTGGCTGACCGCATGTCTGTGTTAATCAGGCCTTTTCCAGTTGCAAGTGACCGAATCCCAACTCCATCAAGAAAAGATCAGGGCGAGGGAGGCTGGATTTCTTCGAGGAAGGGCACAGAATAAAACTTAAGAAGAGAGACTTGGAGCGTTCCTCTCACCTCCCATTCGAACTCTCCCCTCAGTCCTCTCCCAGGGTGGGCTAGAATCATTTAGCAGGGAACCCCCCAGGGTGCATCTTAAGTCCCAACTACTCAAGACTACTCTGTTGTCTCAGGTATTGTCTCCAGTAGAAAAAGAAGGAAATGCCCAGGGAAAATCTCAGCCTGTCTCAGGATACAGCTGCCCTCCTAGTGGAGAACCAGCTGTGGCCGTGAGTGTGCGCATGCGCACACGGCCAGGTACCACAGTAGGCCTCTTAGGCCAGAGGCACACGCCTGAGTTCGGTGAAGTGGAGTGGTCTGAGATGGAGAGAGGAACTGAGCAGCCCTATGTGGTGTGTCCAATGTCTGTCAGCCCAGCCCTCCTCCCACAGGTGTTCCCCTGCCCCCATTCCAGCATCTCCTTGGAAACAGCTGCAGCTGCCTCTGTTCCCCTCTGGCTCATTTACCACAGGCTTTATAGTACCTTGCGCAGGGATTCCTGCACTCAGTTCCTCTGTCCCTACGCTGTCCTGTGTCTGTTCTGTCCACCAGGAAAGCCCCCCACCCCCACCCTGTCTACTCACTTCTGCCTTTCACAGAGTTATCTAAAATGTTTGTCTTCTTTGCTCCAGAATTCATGCTCTCTCTTGAATTTTTATTCCATTTATTTATTAGTGGGGAGTGGTTAAACCTGAGAATCACAAAGAGAAAAGACCAAATCCACGAGTGTCCAATTAAGGCACCCGGGACTGGCCTGCCACTTGCCTTACCCTTAAGGAGGCATTTGAGAGCGTAACCCCTGCTGGCCTTTTGAAGACCCTCTTATAGGAGAGACAAGGTGTTCACAGGGCTGTCACACATTGTTAGACGATACATTGTAAGGGAAGGAACAAAGGCAAAAATGCATCGTGTGGACCGGTTGCAAGCAGTTTACATTGGATCTAAGAAACAGGAACTTCTTAGTTACAAACAGAAACCTTACCTTTGCAAGAACTCAACGCAGGACAAACAAGGACCTATTCTTAACTGACTTGTCGGCAAACAGTACCTGTAACCTGCAAAGTCCATTTTGCCTGTTTGTATCTCCCACTAACTTGCAATATTGTTCTGTTTTGGTCTCACAGGGTGTGCATGTATCAATGCATGCATGTGTGTGGGTGGGTGGGGGGTCAGAGGACAGCCTTAAGTGTCCTCTCTTCCCACCATGTGGTACCCAGGATCAAACTCAGGCCATCAGGTATAGTGGCAGATGCCTTTAACCTTCGGAAACATCTCACCGGCTCTCTCTCTGAATGCATAAATCCCACTGATATTTATTTTGTTGTAAATTGGCTTATTTAAAGTCTTTTTCTCGTGGGGTGTGGTGGCGCAAGCCTTTAATCTCAGCACTTGGGAAGCAGAGGCAGGAGGATTTCTGAGTTCAAGGCCAGAGCTATACAGAGAAACCCTGTCTCGAAAAGACCAAACCAAAAAAAAAAAAAAAAAAAAAAAGTCTTTTCCTCTGGTTAGTTACTTTGTCAACTTGACACAAGCTTGGAGTATCTCAGTGCAACCTCGGCTGAGAAACTGTCTCCATCAGAGGTCAGAGAAAGTTACTGTGGACATTATGTATGATGTAGAGGATAAAACTATGGTAATGTGTTAAGTGAAGACTCAGCATTTTTATACCCTTTGGTTATATCCTGGGTACAGCTGAGAGCTTTGGACCGATGGGGATTCTTTTGTTGCATTAACCTGAGAAATGTCATCCATACGTTCACATACTTGAGCACTTGGAACAGGGCAGAGCTAACCACATCAACTGCATCTTGTTAATTAATTTTGTGTCTCTTTTTCTTTTCCTTTTAGACGGGGTCTGATGTAGCCTTGAATTCACTATGTAGCTGAGGATAACCTCAAGCTTCTAATTGCTCCATCCCTTTGGTCCCAGATGAAGTGCCTTGAAACGATGACTTTGTCATGCCATTGGAGAATTGGCTCTTAGCTACAGAGCACTTGAGGTCACTCTGCTCACCTGGAAGGTCACTGAAGGTTTAAATGTGGCTAATTGATTGCCAGTATATGCCTGAACATCGTTCCATAGCAACGTTTCCCGTCAAATACAGCAATTGGCCAAGCTTGTGATAGAATGAGAATGGCAAACATTGAAGCCGCAGCTGCCATAAGCAAAGTGCTAGTGTAGCATACCTTAGATACTTGGTATATTAAGTAACCCACTAGGAATGTTGCCCAATGGTTGCCTCATGTACATGAGGTCTGCATTAATTATGTTTCTGTTGCTGTGATAAAATACCACTACCAACATAAACTCATAGAAAAAAACCGCTTATTTAATCTTACAATTCCAAGAAAGAAGAGTCCACAAATGGTAGGAAGTTGGCCTCTTCATGTATCCAGCAGAAAGTCAGTCTCATAGGTGATTGGGGAGGCAATGGCAGCCCTTGGCCAGAGCAGAAAGTTGAGAGATCACATTCCCAACTGCAAGCATGAAGCAGAGAAGTCTGGAAGTGGAGTGAGGATATAAAGCCTCAAAGAGCATTCTCCAGGGACATCATCGTCCTCTACCAAGGCCACAGCTCCACACACAGCGACACCAAGTGGGGACCAGGTGTACAAATATGTGAGCCTATGAGGGGCATTTCTTATTTAAACTACTACAAGGTCCAATGTTTAATCTTACCACTATCTAAATCCTCTCACCTGCTATTATTGAGGTCACCATCTATTCAAGACGTGTGCTTTTATTATCATTGGACATTTTAGGAGCTAGAGGTCCACATAACTAGTTTGCATGCAGATCTGTGGTTTTGAACCAGATTTTTTGGACTCTAATGCTTCTAATGGCCATCACTATGCATTGTCGTTGTGCTCCAAAAATGTGTCCCTGTACCAGAATTCTGCCTCCTGGATCTATGTCTGACAGGCAGGCATGCTCATTGCTGCTGGACCAGAGAGCAATAAAAATGCCCCGGGGGCTTGGAGAGCCGCTCAGCAGTTCAGAGCATTTACTTCCCTTGTGAAGGACCTGAGTTCAGGTCTCAGTGCCCACTCTGCACTCTCTGTAAATCTAGTTCTAGCGGTTTGATGCCTTCTTCTGACCCCCACAACCACCAGGCACAGACATGCATATGAATACATGAAAGAAAAACAAACCACTCCAATAGGTGAAATGAATATTTTTAAAGTGCACTAGGTAGGAAGACTCTTCCTGTAAAGATTCCTTTGATGTAGCTTTCCCCCAAAACTTTAAGACAGTTTTTAAGAACTTTGTACAATACATTTTGATTTTCTTAGCTCTTCTCAGATACACCTCCACTTCTCTTCCCACTTAACTTCACACTCTGCTTCCCCGTCAAGACCAGTTTGGGCTGCCCAAAGATTCTTGCTTTCTACTGGAGTATGATCTGGTGTAGAATTTTTAAGAGTCATTAAAAAATAATCATCAAATCATTAGTATGTCATTTGAAGATTTTTTTTTGAGGAGGGTCAGAAAATCTTGAGCTTAATGAACCTCTGTCCTTCTCTGCCTGTTAAATAGAGTTGACAAACAGAGCTAGTTCTATTCTTGGTGTGCCAGGGGCCATTTCTGTGGGCATGAACAGAAGCCCTCCAACACAAATGGCACTGTCTTGGGATGTCTGCTGAGGCGCCTTTGTCTCATTTATTAACTGGCACAAGTTGTTTTCTTCTTCCTGTTTTAGGTAATATCAATCATCCTTCGTGACCTTGATCCATCACCTTGTGGATCATCCCTGACGCCCAAATGGGCTGCTTCTCACACAGCATCTTCTCAGCTCTCTTGGATACCTGTGCAGGGTCCACAGCAGTGTACCAGTAAGCATCTGTGTGCTGGTGGGTCTCCCTAGACAGTGCCACACACTTAACATTCTGTCCACACTTCTTGAACGAATGAGTCCTTATACCATATGATAAAGGGATATCATTACTCTTTCAGCATGACTGGCATGCGGTTGCTGAGTCCAGAGTACAATGCATAGATCTTTTTTTCCCCCAAATGCCTGTCTTGTTACTTATTAACATTGGGTGTTTGACTCTCCACTCTGCAAGTCAGCCACTGGCTTTTATGCACCTGTGTCATGAGGTGTGACTCCATCATTGAGGATGACGTCATGCATGGTTCAGCCTATGTTAGAAACTCCACTCCACCCAAGTCCACTTCTCATCTACCCTGCTCCCAGTTGAAATCAGTAAGGGTTGAATTTCTCTCATCTCTGGCTATGAGTAGAGAGGTCACAAGTAACTTCTCACCAGTTCCTTACTCCCCGGGTGTCGGGAGCCGTTTGCTTCTTCTCTGAAGCAGAGGAGGAAAAGAGAGAGAAAGTATGTTTGCCAGGCAGGGTCAGGGCAGGTCAGGATCTGTTGGCAGGTATCTCGGCCTGCTGAGGCATGGAAGGATAAAAGGAGGTGCATTGAGGTTCAAGTTAAGGGCCTGAAGAGTCTATCAACCTTGGTGGGAGCAACAGGGAGGTTTTGGGGGAGAGAACAAATGTCTTGTGTATATTTCTGCAAATTGTTTCTGTTAGCCTGTGGCTTTGCCTCCCACAGTACTGTAGTATAAGGCTATGAGACATACACTCGGGCTGGTGTGGTGATGACCTGCAGTCCTTCCTTATCTGTCTCTTGCGTCTTTTTTCCATCTTTCCTATAGTCAGCCTCACTCCCCGCTCAGAGGACCATTTGGCATCGTACCAAATGTACCCAGGTACGCTCACTGTGATCCTGCTGATCAGATCCCATTACCTGGTAACCAGGTACCTGCTACCTGCTCGGTTGGCAGTCGGCGGCAGGGCTGTCAGGGAGGAAGTCTCTCCACTGCTCCTGCCTGCAGTGGAGATGCATTGATTAGGAAGGTCATCCAGGCTTATAGGGAAGTTTGCCCTAATCATTCACACTCTGCACATCTCTAATGTAAAGATGACATCTAAAGCTGATAAAGGCTAAAGAACATGATGGGAGCCCAGTAAAATGCAAGTGAAACTTAGCATAGCACCTGGCATACAGTAAGCCCTCGATAGCAAAAGGCATTACTTTCCTTCCAAGAGGTGGGAGGGACCAGGGGCATAGGTACTAGTAAGACAGTTAATTTTCTAGCTTAGAGGTTTTCTTTCTTTTTCTTTTTCGCTTTCTTTCTTTCTTTCTTTCTTTCTTGCTTGCTTGCTTGCTTGCTTGCTTGCTTTCTTGCTTTCTTGCTTGCTTTTTTTTTTTTTTTTTTTTTTTTTGAGACAGGGTTTCTCTGTATAGCCCTGGCTGTCCTGGAACTCACTTTGTAGACCAGGCTGGCCTCGAACTCAGAAATCCGCCTGCTTCTGCCTCCTGAGTGCTGGGATTAAAGGCGTGTGCCACCACCACCTGGCTCTTTTGTATTTTTATGAGACACATACAAACCTTTGATGGAGGGATTGTTTGGTTCTGAAATATTACAAAGCACCCTCATTGGGAAAATCCACTGTACTTTTTTTTTTTTTTGGATTTATTTTATTTATTATATGTAAGTACACTGTAGCTGTCCTCAGACACTCCAGAAGAGAGAGCCAGATCTCGTTACGGATGGTTGTGAGCCACCATGTGGTTGCTGGGACTTGAACTTATCACCTTCGGAAGAGCAGTTGGGTGCTCTTACCCGCTGAGCCATCTCACCAGCCCTTTTTTTTTGGTTTTTTGAGACAGGGTTTCTCTGTATAGCCCTGGCTGTCCTAGAACTCACTTTGTAGACCAGGCTGGCCTCGAACTCAGAAATCCGCCTGCCTCTGCCTCCCAAGTGTTGGGGTTAAGTGTGCCACCACCGCCTGGCTCCACTGTACTCTTAAGATTAGGTTCAGTTGTAATGGAGGCCACAGCCATACTCCACAGAGCTATAGCTTAGGCAACACAAAATTTTTCTTTAAGACTTTTATTTTTTGTTCTTTGGTTGTTTCATGTATTTTTAGTTAGGGTCACTATTGCTGTGATGAGACGCCATGACGACCAAAGCAACTTGGGGAGGAAAGCGTTTATTTGGCTTTGGCTTCCACATCACAGTTCATCATCAAAGGAAGTCAGGACAGGAAATCAAGCAGGGCGGGAACCTGGAGGCAGGAGCTGATAGGGAAGCCATGGAGAGGTGCTGCTTACTGGATTGCTGCTTCTGGCTTGCTCAGCCTGCTTTCTTTCTTTTTTTTTTTTTTCTTTCTTTCTCACCAGCCTGAGGAAGGCACTACCCATTATGAGTTGGGCCCTCCCTGATCAATCACTAATTTGAAAAATGCCCGGCACAGCGCTGGGCGTGGTGGCGCATGCCTTTAATCCCAGCCCTCGGGAGGCAGAGGCAGGCGGATTTCTGAGTTTGAGGCCAGCCTGGTCTACAAAGTGAGTTCCAGGACAGCCAAGGCTATACAGAGAAACCCTGTCTTGAAAAAAAAAGAAAAAGAAAAAAAAGAAAAATGCCCTGTAAGCTTACCTACAGCCCAATCTTATGGAAGCATTTTCTTAATTGAGATTCCTCTCAGATGACTTTAGCTTGTGTTGGGTTGACACAAAAACACTGACAGTATATATGTACTGATGCTTTGATTTAATCGAGAATCTGTGTTTACTGACACTGAAGTTCCTTGCCTCCAATTGATTTTTGATCTATCAATAATGATACCAGTGGCTGGGCAGAAAGAAAAAAGCAAGACTTCCACTTTCCTGCACTTGAGGAGAGAGGAGAGGGCATCAGAAGGAGTTCGAGAGACTTGGGGGAGAGGGAGAGGGAGAGGGAGAGGGAGAGGGAGAGATACAGATACAGATACAGATACAGATACAGATACAGATACAGATACAGATACAGATACAGATACAGAACTGTAGGGGAGATCTTCCAAAATGTAGGTGGAAAAGGAAAGGAAAATGACCCATGGAAGGGCAGCCCAAGATGCTTTTGGGCTCATGGGACCCTGTGTTACTATGTATCAATGATAAGAGGACCCAGTGGCATGCTTGAGGCTAAGCCCATGTAACAACTCCCAGCTCTGGTGAAATGTAAAGGTTAGGTTGTCAAGGTGACAGGATCTGGCTTCACCCAGGAGACAAACCTGTGGACACGTTTATAAGGGAGTTCCAAGATTAAGCTAATTGAAGTGGGAACACCCACCCTAACTGTGAATGGCTTCATCCTGTGGCCTGGGATCATAAACTTAATAAAAAAGAGAAAGCAAGCAGAGCTCTAACTTTGGTCTCTGCTTCT
The DNA here is from genome assembly GCA_902729485.2 of Mus minutoides. Taxonomy (NCBI): domain Eukaryota; kingdom Metazoa; phylum Chordata; class Mammalia; order Rodentia; family Muridae; genus Mus; species Mus minutoides. The sequence continues at coordinate 96,499 of LR756423.1, read as the reverse complement.
TGATTGTGGATACAAGGACTGAACCATGGGCCAAAATAAACCTTCCTTTCTTAAGTTACCTTTGCCATGTACTTTATGAGGAAATCAACTAGTGCAGACTATAAAGACAAATAAAAACACTTCTCCAAATGAAAATCACAGCTGCTGTGCCATGGAGGGGTACTTACAAGACACCACTGGGTGTACAGGAAGGAATAACAAGGCCTTCTAGTGCATCAAGGAGATAGTCAGGAGGAAGAGGAGGGAGGAGGAGGAAGAGAAGGAGGAGGGGTAACATGGAGAACTTTTTTTGTAGGAACCTTAGAAGATGACAAGACTTTCTCAGGAATGAGTAGAAACAAACCAACGTCAATTGCTGGACTTATTCCCAGCAGTGGGTAAGAGAGTCTTGGCTTATTTTAGTCAGCTCAAATGAGCAATTAGGGAGATATACAGAGGAAAGTCCTTTACTGACGCTGACTCCAAAGACAAAGGAGGAAGCTGGAGAGATGGCTCAGCAGTTAAGAGCACTGGCTGCTTGTCCTGAAGACCTGGGTTTGATTCTCTAGCATCCATATGGCAGCTCACAAACAACCATAACTTTAGTTCTCGGAGGTCTGACACCATCTTCTGGCCTCTGAGGGCACCAGGCACTTGTGTGCTTCACAGACATACATGCAGGCAAAATACCCATGTACATAAAATAGAAGAGGAAGAGGAGGAGGAAGAAGAAGAAGAGGAGGAGGAGGAAGAGGAAGAACAACAGCAACACACACACACACACACACACACACACACACACCAAACCAAACAAAAAACCCAGAGGGGATAGAATGCAATGCTATGGTTAATCCTTTGACTTATTTTAAAATTTCTCTCTCTGTCTCTTTGTCTCTCTGTATCTCTGTCTGTCTCTGTCTCTGTCTCTGTCTCTCTCTCTCTCTCTCTCTCTCTCTCTGTGTGTGTGTGTGTGTGTGTGTGTGTGTGTGTGTGGCATTAGTGTGGATACCTGAAGAGGCCAGAAGAGGGCATTGGAACCTTTAGAGCAGAGGTTGCAGGAGATAACTTGGATCTGCCCGACAAGCACACTGGGACTCAAGATCCACTCTACTGGAAGAGCAGTAAGCACTCTTGGCCACTGAGCTGTCCCTCTAGGCCCATTGTTAATAAACTGAAATATAACCGGACTTGTTTCCATAGTCTAAGTTTTCCTTGAAATACTGGACACTTTTATACTGAAGGATAAATTTAGGACCAGTAAGATAGTTTAATGGATAAAGGCACTTGCCGCCCAGCTCAATGACCTGAGTTCAATCCCTAGGTCTCACTTGGAAGGAAAACTATCTGCTACATGTTGTCCTTTGACCTTTACACACATGCCATGGCATACATATACTAGCGTGCACACACACATACACACTCACACATACACACACACACTTGTTTACACACACACTAACACATACACACACATACACACTCACACATACACACTCACACACACTTGTGTACATACACACTCACACATACACACTCACACAGCCAAACACACTTACACACATTAATGCACACACACACACTCACACATACCAAATAAATGTGAAACAATTTTTAAAAGTCTCTATCAGAACGGGAGAGAGGAGTTAAAAAAATACAGGGCTGTGGAATTAGTGAGAGCATTCATGATACACATTTGTGCTAAACTGATGAACAGTAATCTCATGGAGAGGGTAACCGAGCACCGGGAGAAGATGGCAGTAAAAGCAACTTATCATTGCAAATGGGACCTTGCAGAGGGGAAGCAAAGTGCCTGTCTGAAATCACAGCTATTAGTGTCAGAGCTCAGGCTGTTCCCTTAGTGACAGAACCTCTTTAGCATACGGACAAGTGGTTGTTTTCTCCATTGCAGCCTGCAACTTTCCAGGCGACACCTCATTTTCAGTTTTGTGCATCTTAATATCCGTTTCCATGTATAGCCCAAAACATCAGAGCTGACAGCCATGCTAGGCACAGACAGCGAAGTTGGAAAAACCTTGATGTGACCTGTTGCCATCGGAAGGAGCAGTCAGAACTGGATTCAAAGCAACTTGGAGATTTCGTGTTCTAAAGAACACAGGATCACGCTACCAAAATCTATGGAAGAAGAGACTTCAAATAAGTCACTCTGCACAAGCATTCACCTCAGAAGGCTGTGACAAGATGGCTGTGACAAGATGAAATAATTGTCTGGTGGCTGCACCAGGAGATGTCAACTGTGACAATTACCACCTCCTATCCCCCAACTACATATAAATATTTCCTAAATACATTCTGAATATAGCACATTCTGAATTTAAAAGTTTGGTTATAGATCTTCCTTGGTTTGAAACTGAGCAGCACAAATTTTAAATGTGAGAAATATGGATAAGATATTTCTGTGCTGGCTAGATTTATGTCACCTTGACACACAAACTAGAGTTGTCTGAAAGGAGGGAACCTCAATTGAAGAAATACCTCTGTGAGATCCAGATGTGAGGTGTTTTCTTAATTAGTGATCAATGGGGGAGGGCCCAGCCCATTGTGGGTGGTGCCATCCCTAGGCTGGTGGTCCTGGGTTCCATAAGAAGGTGGGTTGAGCAAGCCATGGGAAGCAAGCCAGTAAGCAAAACCCCTCCATGGCCTCTCTGCACGACCTCCTGCCTCCAGGTTCCAGCCCTGCTTGAGTTCTTTCCTGACGTCCTCCTGTGATGGACTATGATCTGGAAGTGTGAGCCAAATAAACCCATTCCTCCCCAATCTGCTTTTTGGTCATGGTGTTGCGTTGCAGCAATAAGAGTCTCAGCTCAGACCCCCCACCCCCCAGGCCTTATTTCCTCACCAAGAACTTTGTGAGGCATCGTGAGCTGGTTGATTCACTGTTCATTCATTTAACAGGCATTTGTTGGGCACTTAGCAGAGTCTTTGAATGGCATAAGCATTTGATGTAGCAGATGCCAGCTCCTCTGCGTGGGCTTGTTTACTATGCGCGGGATGTCCCCATGCAGGCACAGCGGTGTTCTCAGGGTCCTGTGATGCTACGGACTACCGAGTGGCCTCACTGCACACAGACGGGCGCACAGTCCAGACAGAACTGGGGCTGGCTGACAACCCTGTGTCACATTCATTATCTCATTGGTCCCTAAGAGCAAGTGCAGACAAAACATCTCCTTAACTTGGTCTCCCAGGAAGCGGTTGGAACGAGACATGGTGGCGTAATCCCATTTATAGACTCTGGATAAAACACTAACGCTAGGGAAGGTTCTTAACTCAGTTGGTAACACTTGCCGGCGGCAGCAGAGTTGGGAAAATGAAAACTTAGAAAATGTAAAATAGATTTTTTTCATGCACTCTGGCATGCCCCGTTCCCATTGTACATAACCCTACCCTGTCCTCATTGTACGTACGTGTACGTACATACATACGTATGTAGGTAACCCTAAAGCCCCATTGTGCTGGCTCAGCAGAGCCGGTGGTGAGGAGAATATCTAGGCAGTGGAGGTTTGGAGAGAGATGCCTCACCTCGTGGTGGAAGCAGAGAAAGGTCCTGGTAAGTAGGTATAACCTTCAAAAGTAGGTTCGCACGGACCTCTTTCCTCCTGCTAGGTCCCACTACTAAAGCTTTGATCATTGTCACTAGACTAGGGCCCCTGGCTGGGGACTCAGTATTCAGAATTTAACAATATCCAGACCTCATCTGCTGTCATTAAGCTAATAAATAAAACTACTAATAAAAAATAGTGTGTGGGCCTGTCTTCGACTCCATCCTAATTTTATGTTAGCAGTGTGAGAAGTGTTTGGGGAATGAGAGTCACAGCGACACCCTGAAGGGCATCAAGGTAAGACGAACATGGCTGGCACAGAGTGACCTTTTCTGGTCTCCTTCCTGGTTCTGCTGGTCTCTGACATTGATGAAGTTCTTCAGATTCTCTGAGAGAGATGATGATGACGATGATGATGATGATGAAGAAGAAAGTTCCCGTTGCTGAGAATTAAGTGTAATCGTTAAATATATACATACACACACACACACACACACACACACACACACACACACACATTATACATACATCCCATACACATATACATCCATACACACATACACACACACACACACACACACACACACACACACACACACACACACACACATATATATTTGAGACAAGGGTTTCTCTGTGTAGCCCTGGCCTGGAACTCATAGAGATCCACTTGTCTCTGCCTCCCAAGTGCTGGGATCAAATGTATGGGCCATCACCTCCCGGCTGTAAAACTTACTTTTTAATTCTTAAATTTTACTTGTGCATGTGTGATATGACTTGTTAGTTTGGATGTGTGAATGTGTACATGAATGCCTGTGTGAGGATGTTGGGTGTCCTCTTTTCTACCTTTGTCTTTGAGACCTGGTCTCTCACTGATCCTGGAACTCATTGATTTGGGTAGACTAGATGACTGATGCACTCTGAGGCTCTGATTTTATTTGGTCCCCACACTTGGTGTTTTTACGTGGGTGTTGGTCCCTGGGCTTCTGTGACAGGGACTGAGTGTCACAGTGACTCCCCACTCATATAAAACTCTTAGGGTAATGCACACATTGTTGCCCTTGAGCAGATATTTGGCTAAACTTCAATCTCCTAACTCTGTGTCTACCCTCATACCTCTATCTTGTGATTACTCTTCTGATTGCAAAACACCGGCTAATGATTCTGCAAGGTGGACATAGGGGGACAACTCATTCAGTAAAGCTCTTGCCTTGCCAGCGTGAGGACCTCAATTTGCATCCCTAGAATTCGTGTCAAAAGCCAACCATGATGGCTGTAATCTCAGCAATGATGAGATTACACAGCAATGATGATAGGCAGAGGCGGGTGGATGTCTGGAAGCTTGTCTGGCCTATACAGCAAAGGTCTAGGCCAGTGAGAGGCTGGTCTCTGGTTTATGCTCTGCAGACAGTGAGGCCCCACGGCTGAAGACAGCACCCACAAAGTTCACTGAACATGGAGAAGTACAGCTGGTGCCTACATTCTGTTGTCTTTGGTTCAGGAAGGTACTCTGCTGGCTATCAAAGGAGAAACATGAACACCAACGCAGCCATAAAACCTTTGACCTACAATCTGCCCTGCCTGAAAGATAAGCCAGGGCCATGGTGGTACAGAATGTGTGAGAGTGGCCAACTGATGTCTGATGTGACTTAAGGCCCCATCCATGAAATGTAGCCCATACCTGATACTGCTGGGATGGCCCCAAGAACCAGAGACTAGATAACCAGAGACCTCCGGTCAAACTGAACACTACTTGGCCTTAAAAAGAACGTATCATTTTAACGACTCTTAGTGATATTCTTTCTTACTCATAGATCAGTGCCCTTTTTAGTCATCGTGAGAGAGGCTTCTTCCTGCAGCAGATGGAAACAGACACAGAGACCCACAAGCAGACATTACACGCATGCACATGCACACACACACACATACACAGAGACAGAGACAGACAGAGAGACAGAGAAGACAGAGAGACAGAGAAGACAGAGAGACGGAGAAGAGACAGAGAGACAGACAGAGAAAGTGAGTCTTTGGAACATACAGCTCTAAACGGATCTCTCCTTCAAATCCCTCCCCGCAGAGTTCCGGGAATCCTATGGAGGAGGAGGCAGAAAGGGTAAAAGGTAGAGGACACCAGGAAACAAGGTCCTCTACAGCAACCGAGCAAAGCTCACATGAACGCACAGAGGTTGAAGCAGCAAGCATGGGACCAACGTGCACAGGGCCAACATGCGTTTGCATCGAGTATGTTCTGCGTATATTATAGCTTTCGGTTTAGTTTTTATGCGACTCCCAAGTGTGAGAATGAGCGCCTCTCTGATTCTTCCGGTTCTTGTACGTGTTCTTGGGGATCTTTTCCTTGTTCAAGCTCAGTGGTTTTTGTTGTGCCTTATTACATTTTATTTTGTCATGTTTGTTTGGTGTCTCTCAGAAGCCTGTTCTCTTCTAATGAGAGATGAAAGGGGGTGGATCCAGAGTGGAGGGGCGGTGGGGAAGAGCTGGGAGAAGGAGAGGGAGGGGAAACTGTAATGGGGATTATATTGCATGAGAAAAAATTCTATCTTCAATAAAAGGGAAAATGTTATCATGTTTAGATTGTGGGATATTATTCAGTGCTCACAGGAAATGAGCTATCAAGCTAGGAAAAGATATGGAAATGACTGTTCCTAGGTGTGGAAATACCTGTCTGGGAAGACTACATGCTGTATGATTGTAGCTGTGTGGCATTCTAAAAGAGACAAAAACTATCTGGAGACGGCTAAACAAGATGAAGGGCTGCCAGATCTGGGGGTTGTGGACAGGGAGAAGGGGCTTCTGGGTAACACCAGAATTGTTCTGTGAGATACAGAGAGTGTATACACACGTTAGCCATTTGTCAGAACCCTATGAGCATGCTCAGTTAATGGTCTCGAGTCCTCATACATGTTTATGTTAACAGTGGCAGGTGAGAGTGTTTCTTCGCAGAGAAGTTACTATTATAGTGAGCAGGGTCTGCTCTGTGTGGTCCTCATTGTTTACAGGATCGATCGAAGTCTTCTGGGCCTTATGAAAGCAAGGTTAGAGGTAAGCTCAAAGCCATTTAACAAATAGCAGCCTTTATCTATCCTTCAAGTGATTGTCCCTGAAAATATCTTTCTATTGGCTAACACCAGGACATAGACACCACAGACTCACACCCACAGACACACACACACACAGACACACACACACACACACACAGACACACACACACACACACACAGATGCACACATGTTGGGGTGGCCAGTCCCAGCATACTGCCCTCTCATTGAGTGTAGTTTTGGTAAGGCTCACCTCAATTTACGAGTGCTACAACCTGTCAGTCACACTGGGGTTGAAATGACCCATTTGTGTGTCTGCTCATTACTCCATAACTGAGCATGGAATGATATATGCTTGTTAGCAGAGCAGTGTCTGGGATCCTCCCTGGCTCAGGTCTTAGATTGGGTTTGATCCTATAAGCAAGACCAAATTAAGGCCCCACCCCCTTCTTCTTGTCTTTCATTCTTCCTTCTTACCCATTCCTTCCCTCTTTCTTTGTGTGTATGCAGGTACAGTGACTGTGTCTATGTGTGGAGGCACATGTATATGTGAGTATCTTAGTTAGAGTTTTATCGCTGTGAACAGACACTGTGACCAAGGCAACTCTTATAAGAACAATATTTAATTGGGGCCGGCTTACAGGTTCAGAGGTTCCATCCATTATCATCAAGGCAGAAGAACGGCAGCATCCAGGCAGGCATGGTGTAGGAGGAGCTGAGAGTTCTATATCTTCATCTGAAAGCTACTGGCTTCCAGGCAGTTAGGATGAGGGTCTTAAAGCCCATGCCCACAGTGACACACCTACCCCAACAAAGCCAGACCTACTCAAACAGGGCCATACTTTCTAATAGTGCCACTCCCTGGGCTGAGCATATACAAACCATCACAGTGAGGGTGTGGAAGTCAGATTAATCACAGGAACTCTTCACCTTGTTTTGTAAGACAGAGTCTCTCACTGGCCTGGAGCTTGTCAATTAGGTTATGCAGCCTGGCCAGCAATTAACAAGGACTAGCTGCCCCTCCTCTCAGTGCCAGCATTTCAGGTATAGCTCACCACACCCAGATTTTTTGCATGGGCTCTGGGGATCGGAGTCAGGTCTTAGTGTTTGGGAGGCATGTGCTTTATCCACTGAGCTATCTCTCCAGCTCCTTTTCTTCTATTAAGATGGGCTCTTGCTGTATCAGCCTGCCCTGGAGCTGCAATCCACCCACTATGTCTCACTGAGTGATCATATTAAGCATCCATTAATACCTGGCCAGCTCTTTCAAGGAGTGGGAGGGATCACCTCTCCCTGGCAGGGCAGAAGAGGGAAACAGAAGTGTGGCGGACTCCCAACAGAGCCATTTACATTAAGATCTGTTCTGGCTCCCTCTTGCCCTGTTCATGCATCAGGTTGGTCTTAAAATAATGAAATTCTTCCACAGGCGACAGCTCATTTATGAGACAAAAATTGTCAAAAAAAGAGAAAAAGAAATCTTCATTGGTTTGGAAAAAGAAAAACTCTTCAAGCAACTACATATAAAATGTTGGCTTACCCATGGCCTGTTTTTCAAAGGAAAATGAACTATGTCATTAAAATCACCTTTTGAACAAAAGACAGTGAAAATTTACAGGTTTTTTTTTTTTTTTAACTATAAGGAACTTTTGACATGCTGAGAAAAGGCCTGTCATGTTTAAAGACATTTTATATTTTATTTTATATTAAACTGGGCTGAGTGTTCTTGGATAATTCTAGAATGCCATGGCTGGACTTTAAAGCCAATTGCTCTTCCAAGCAACATTATGGAAGACCCATTTGGTAAGGGTTCAAACAGAAAGAGCTTGAGAGTTCTGCATCTCGATCAGCAGGCAGCAGAAGCAACTGTGTGCCATACTGGGTAGAGCTTGAGCATAGGAGACTTCAAAGCCCGCCCCCACAGTGACATACTTCCTCCAACAAGGCCACACCTTCTACAGGGTCATTCTCCACGAGCCAAGCATTCAAACACATGAGTCTATGGGGAAAGGCGATATTCTTATTCAAACTACCACAACTTGAAAATGTGGCTACTTGCTGACACAAATTTAATCTTGAGAATTTGGTGGTGGTGTTTTAAATAAGTGGAATCTCCATGGAATAGATGTATGAATAACTAGAATAAAATAAAATAAAATAAAATAAAATAAAATAAAATAAAATAAAATAGGTGAAGGAAAACTCCAGCTTCAGCAATGCTCTCCCTTCCCTGCTTCCTAGCTGCTCTGACATGACCTGCTGTGCTCATCTGTGTCTTCCTAAGCAGAGTGGACTAAAATGTCTCCATTATAAACCAAAACAAATTGTCCCTCAACACTCTTCTCTCAGGTATTTAACCCTATCAAAATGTCTGGATAGTGTGCTCATTTGGGGAACTACTCCCAATTTGCATGTTCTTTTGTATGATAGTGCTTGTAAATAATTTCAATCATATGGAAAGTGCCTTATGTCTTTATCCTATATATAGAGGACTATAAAGTTGGTTTCTTGTATTTGTCTTAAAGAAGAAGAAGAAAAAAAAGAAAGGCGAGAGCTATTCAATATGAATTCACAATTACTGAGTTTCCCCAGAAAGTCATTTCCTATAGATTGTTTTTGAGCAGGACTTCACTAACTTCTGGGTAGTTTTAAGTAAAGGGCCGAGCTTTAAGAAGGTGATTATGAGGCCACATGCCTGGGCCTTACACCAAGCCTGAGATGACCCCCAGTCTGATGCCATGCAGGTTCAGGCTGGCAGACTATGCCCTAGAAGACCTGGTGTCACACATCACAGGTAGGGCATAGCATTCCGGAGACAACCCCAGACACCCAGAGGGCCCAAGTGCCACTAAAAGGAGCACACGAGTGACAGAGAGATGGAAGAGAAAGAGAAGCGGGATGGTGTGTGCACAGTGAAGAGACAGAACTGGAGACTTGAAGGTGGTGAGGAACAGCCTGATGCGAGTGGCTGGCAATGCCACCTGAGGCTATGGTGAGGTCCCAGCCTGTGCTGTCACTGAGGGCCACATCTGGGCCTGTAGCCTTGCAGCAGCAGGAGTCTAACACCACCAAGGCCAAGCAGATGTCCCTGGGCTGGGCTGGGCTGCTACCTGGGGCCATGTTGGTCCCCCACCTCACCTGAGCATTATGGGAGAGCTGGCCTTGAAGGTGTGAGAGCAGGAGAGCAGGCCCCACCCCTCACCCGCTGTAGCCTTGGGAGAACAGGCCCTGCATCTTGCTCAGGCAGCTCAGTAGAGCTGGGTATGGAAGAGAAGGTGCGGGTGAGCCAGCCCCAAAGGCATGAGAGCAGGAGAGCTGGTCCTGCCCCTTGCTGGCTGTGGCATTGAATGAGCTAGCCAGGGAAGTGTTGGAGAGCTCCCCCTGGTGGTGTGGGTGCAGGAGAGATGCTGGGATGATCAGCTCAGCTACCACCCAGGCCCAGATCCAGGGCTCTGAGTTGGCCCAGCCAATACCTACTTCATCTATGAACTGCTGGGGCAAGTGAAGGGACTCTTCTATAGATCCAAAGCTACAGGAACTCCTCGACACAGGGCAACAACAGGATATCCAAAAGCAGTCCCAGTGAGGACCCAGTATTGATAGAGTAGCAGAAGCCAGAGGCCTCCAGTCAGACTCATTGTAGTGAACCTTTGCCCTGAGTTCGGTGTAAAATGGAGGACTCCCTTTGTCATCGGGGCTTCCTCTTCTCAACCTGGGGGATCCCTGACATCTGCGGTTACATTGGCAGGGTGTGCAGGTTGGCATTTTGAAGGATTCTCATAGTCTAGGACAAGGTTTGACACAAAGTTTACAAAACTCTTTGGGGTTTGTCACAACCCTATCCTGGGTTTTGTCAAGTGTACCAGCCTACACTATAAGCCAGGAGATGTGTCATGTGAACGAGCTGTGCTCATGGGACCCTGTCTCTTTTTGATGGGTCTCTGCCAGCACTGTCAACCTATGTAGCTAGAGCAGTAGACCTAAGAATTCCAGCTAAGATTTCCTTCTTTTTGTAAATTTATTTTTAATTTATACGTCTGGGTGTTTTGCCTGAGTGTATGTCCATCATGTGTGTGCAGTGCCCACAGAAGCAAGAAGAGGGCATTGGATCCCCTAGAACTGGAATTACAGATGGTTATGATCTGTCACATGTGTGCTGGGAACCAAACGCACTCCTCTGTAAGGACAAATGCTCTTAACCATGGAGCCATCTCTCCAGTCCTCTTTAAAATGAAAAAGTTTATTTTTATTTATGTGTATGTGAAATTTATTTTTATTTACACGTGTGTGTGTGTGTGTGTGTGTGTGTGTCTGCAGAGATCAGCAAGGGTGTTGTGTCCCTGGGTCTGGAGTTACAAGTGGTTGCAAGTTGTCTGATGTGGGTGCTGAGAACTCTGGACCTCTGGAAAAGCAGTCAAAGCTCACTTACTGCTGAGCCCTCAGCACACAGCTAAGACTTCATTTGAAAAGATGTTCCATGGCTGAAGTGTTTGTACTTTGTTCAGGCATATCTTTTTGTAGGCTTGGATAGAAAATATATTTCTATACTGGGAAAAACCTAACAGTCATTTGTAGTGAATAAGAGGATGATATATATATATATGTATGTGCATATGTGTGTGTGTGTGTGTGTGTGTGTGTGTGTGTGTGTGTGTATGGGATCATATATATGTATATATATGGGATCCTATATATGTGTGTGTATATATATGTGTGTGTGTGTATATATGTATATGGGATCCTAGGTGTGTGTGTGTGTATGGGATCCTATATATGTGTATGTGTATGTATATGGGATCATATATATGTATCTATGTATGCATGTGGGATCACATATACATATATGAATTTTAGCATGAAGGGAAGCTTTTCCGATCTTTGGCTGAGTAATAAGAGAGGAAATCAAATGGAGCGGGCAGAGCCATTGTTTCGAATGCTCCCTCCTAATGCGAGGTCATTACCTCCCTCATTGCTTCTAGGGACCAAGATGTTCCTCCAGTCCCATGTAGTTTTTCTTGTACTTGGATGTACCAGGAATGAGTGATCACAAAGACAAAGTTGCAACATTGTATCATTTTAAAATCTGGGACATGCTGAACTAACAAGGACCAAGTGATTATGAGCCCACTAATGGCCTAGCACTGGCTGTACAGGGAATTCTAGATAAAAAGGAAAGTATTCCGTGGTACCTTGAGACTCCCTTTTAGCCAGCACTCGGGGGTCCCAGAAGAGATTAAAAATATCACCAAGTATTTTTGTTTTTCATAAAAAAAACATTTTACAGCATCATCAGGCTAAAATATATGACTTTGATCATTCTGAAACACATTTTTATTTAACTGCAAAATCTAAGCCTGGTATTTGGCCCTATTAATGGAGTGTTTGCTCCCAGTATGCTGTCAATGGACACATCAGGAACAAGTGCATGAGGTTAACGTAGGCTCAGTGAACACTGACGTGGGAGCTATAGCCAGTGGGAACTGGCCCGCTGTGCAGCACACTACAATCCCCGTGCTCCATGTGAATGGAGTGATTGCCTTCATCTGCAGGTACCAGCTTCCAGGCTTCCCTCCCCGTGTCCAGTCTGACTGGGCATGAATGTGGGGGCTCAGAGTCTTCTGTTTGGAGTCATCCATGGTCTCATTTCTGTCCCTGGGCTGAAGCACCAGAACCGAGGCTGTCTCTCCCGGTGCTCGCCGTGGGAGGCAGATTGGCATCGCTCAAGGCCTAGTGTAGTCTGGTCTTAAGCCAGGGATCAGTGAGTCGGCCTGCTGCCTGTCACAGACATACTTGTGTACACTTGAGGATGTGATTAAAGTCTATCAGATCCTTTGCATCATTTAAGCAAGTCCCTGCTATTTTTGTCAAAAATTAGAGCTTTACACAGTTCCCTGATTTTGTTTTTTTCCTAGAATTACTCATTTTTCTTTTTGGTAAAGAGTCTTACATGTTACGGTGAATAACAATTTTGTTGACTTGAGTTTCAAAAAGTTACAAAATCCTTTCCCATTTAATTAAATGGTAATTTGGAATTCTTTTAAAGAAATATTACTGTATCCAAGGTTTAAATCAAAAGCAGCCTTCAAGATCAACGAAAGGACAAAAGAGTGTAGTATGGTTTACATACTTCTTGTCTCAAGTGTTTGATGCCTTTCCCTTTTTTTTTTAAGATTTATTTATTTATTTTATGTGAGTGCACTGTTGCTATCTTCAGACACACCAGAAGAGGCCATCTGATCCCACTACAGATGGTTATGAGCCACCATGTGGTTGCTGGAGATTGAACTCAGGACCTCTGGAAGAGCAGTCAGTGTTCTTAACCGCTAAGCCATCTCATCAGGCCCAGCCCCTTTCTTAATTAACTCCTTCAACAAAACTGTTGGTGGCAGTGGCTTAAACATATAATCCCAATAGGGGTTGGCAGGGACCTATGTGTGTTCCTGGGGTCATGGTAGACCTTCTCAGGAGAGGACATAGCTCAGCAAAGTCTCCCAGGGGATCTGGTGCTTCCTCCTTTCTTTATTCCCATGCCCATTCCTGCCCTAAGACTGCCAGGCTGGCTCAACCAGGAACTTACTTTGGCTTCTTGGCCCCAGAGCTCTGGTTCCTCTGCTAAGCAAGGGCTGGACAGTCTTGGCAGTTATGCCGGCTGCACTGGAACCTCGTTGGACCCATGCCCTCAGAGTGCCTCTCTCTTCCACAGAGCCTACTGTTTCCCAGGATTTACTACAGACCTCAGAGAGATGTAAAAGCCCATTAACAGAGGTGAGGTGGGGTAGAACTCATCCCAGATACAAGAAAGATGCCTGGGTGCTAGAAACCCCTCCTTGTCCTGTCTGCCTGCATACTATCTTGAAGGTGCCCTTAACTATCTTGTGCTTCTTAGAAAGGTCAAAGTCACCATGCCAAGGTCAGGGAGGAGGAAACCAGGAAGATCTGGGTAGTTTTCCAATTGTATTGTTAGGCTTCTGTACTAGCTCTGGACTTTCGACCTTTTATCCAGTCAGAAAGGTAAACAACTCACCAGTCAGGCCTGGGTCAAAATTTCCCCATTTACAACTGAAGGCAAGCTCATCTGATGAGCATAGCGTTGAAATTATAAAGTGAGGATCAAACCAGCAAGCAGAGAGTTGCAGGATACCAAATCGGTGCACAGAAACCGTGGTTGTTTCCATACATCCTCAATGGGATCAGGGGCAAAGCGCTACTTCCTAGAGAATCAAACAATAAAGCTTTGGTGACAGACTGTAGCCTCCTGTGTCTTTGCCTACAGATAGGCCATACCCCCTGTAGCTTTCTCTAGAACACAGCTGATAATCAGAAAGCAGTCTGTGTTGTGGCCTGCAGGTCCTCCCCTTTGAGGCTACAAGTAAGTTTATGGTCCCACCCTATACCTGCCTCTGTCCTCCTTAGCACATAGCCTAGGCCAGACAAGATTTCTTGGTAGGAAGCTTACGCGGCCTCCTGAAAACCTAGAAGACTTAGACCCCTTTTTTATTCTCTGTACCTGAAGGGCCCATTACTCTGTCTGACTGTGATGCATACTCAGCCTGTATTTCAGAATCTGACGGTTCTGTTCCTGCCTTCAGGCGTCCTGCATGCTATACACGATGGCCATCTCTCTTAATATGGTTTCCCTTTGAATCTGAAGGCCTGCTCTCCCCTTCTAAGGCCATCCCATGTCAGCACCTTTCTACAAACCCGTTTCTCTTTCCCTTCAAGGTATAATGACAAACACAACCATCGAAGAAGAAGAGAGACACCAGTGTAAAGTCGTGGAGATAAGATAATAAATCCGAGAGACCTGTGAGGAGGAAGCAGCCTTTAATCCTTGATTCTGCAGAAAGGGACACAACACAGAGCAAAGGCAGGAATGGCTGGCATGATGACTTGGCCCAAGGTCATGGCTTCTCCCATGGCTGCTGGGAAAAGACACTATTGGAGACTCATGTTGAGAAAACTCAATGAATCTAGACGTGGATCTGAGCGATTGAGAGTGCGAACGAACAATTTTGTGAAAGGGAAGGTTGAGCAAGGATTCCATCTGGGGCCAGTGAGGCAAAGAAAGTGGCTAAGAAGTACATGGCTTTGCCCTAGTTCTATACATTTGGAAACCTCAGGGCTTCCAGGTATCCTGGAATTAAGAGGGGTGGGGATTAGAACCTTGGATATTGACACAGGAGTACTTATTTCCATAGCCCTGGCTGGCCTAAAATTCATTGTGTAGCCTGGGCTGAGCAGGAAATCATAGCATTCACTATGTAGCCCAGGTTGACCTGTAATAGCAATCCTCCTGTCTCAGCCTCTCAACCACCATAAAAGGTATGAGCCACCAAGTCTAACTGAGGTGGTATGTGAAGTCAAGAGATTAGAGGGGAAGTAGAGAGAGGACTATATATAGAAACTGGGACCACCCAGAAAATAGAGGCTCACCAAGTGAGTTCTTTATAAAAACTCAGGAGGAAATGAAGCCCTCCATTGTTATCTTAGCACTTGGGAGGCAGAGAAGCAGAAGGATCCGAAGTCTAAGATCATTCTTGGCTGCAGCATGAATTCAAGGCCTGGTTCCACGAAACCTACCATAGTTAGCGTTAATTGTCAAATTGAGATATCCCAGAATCACCTGAAAAAAAAAAAAGAGTCCCAGTTGAGTAATTTGTGTTTAACAGGTTGCGTTGTGGACATGTCTGTGAGGGATTGTATATAACTTTAATTTTTTAAAACCTTATTTTTAGTGATGGTTCTTAAACACTTTAACCTCCCTTGTAGCCTATCACCCACCAGAGTTAGTGGAGAAAAAAAAAGGATAGGGGTAGGTGGGTTGAAGTCGACCTGTTTAGAAAGGTTCTTTGGAGCAACTCCCATCTGTGTTGTCTGGAAATCAGCAGTTCAGTTCACAGGTCAACATTGACAGCTCGATCCACTTGCAAACACTTCACAGATACATCAGCAGTCCAGTTCAGTAGAGTCAGGATAGCAAACACGAATCAGCAGTGGTGGCACGACCTAGCAGAGACAGCCAGGCCTCAGCCTCAGCTTGGATCAGCAGAAGGGAGCAGCAAGAATGCCGGGAGAAAGTCTCGGCTGTGTCTCTCTCAGGGAAGCAAAGATCAGCGAAGACTCGAGACCCATCACATGTCCTACACAAATCTTGCCTCAGTGTGTATGTCTGTTTCAGCTGACATCACTCTGCTAGTCAGCCGGAGTCCAAGGAAGCAAGAAGAAACTGCAGCACACCTCCAGAAGTTTTTGGTGTGTTTCTCTCTATGGAGTCCTGACAAATTCAGCTCAACTATGCAATGTAAGTCAGACCAATACATGCATGCTGTTAGCAAAGAATCCTTTATCACCTGTTCTTTCACATGCTTGCCTTAGCAGAACATCCTCTTTCTTGTGTCTGCTTCAGCAAAATGTTTCTTCACAAGTCTGCCTTAGTCATTCACCTGTGTCACCTCAGCTAAACACTCCTTCACGTTTGCCCCAGCAAAACATCATCCAATTGACTTTCCAAAGAACCCTTATGTGTCCACTTCAGGATTGTTTTTATTAATTGATGTAGGAGGGTCCAGTGTGCTGTGGATGGCACCATCCCTAGGCAGATAGTCTTAGGCTATATAAGAAAGTAAACTGAGCATGCACCAATGGGAGCCAGAGAGTAAGTCAGCAGTGAGTCAGCAGAGTTCCTCCATCCTTCATGCTTTGTGTGCCTACCCCAATTTCCCTCAATGATAGATGGTGATCTGTGCGCTGTGAGCTGAGATAAATCCATTCCTCACTTAAGTTGCTTTTGGTCAAAATGTTTTAGCCCAGCAGCAGAAAGAAAGTTGAAAGAAAGAAAGAAAAATAAGAAAATAAAAAGAAAAAAAGAAAAAAGACCAGTCAAAGAAAACAAAACCAAAGGCTCAGAGAAGACTCTCAAGACTGGGGGATGGAACAGGATCACCTGCTGCACTGTTCTGACACATTGTATAAAAGGGAAGTTATCACTGACATTGTCTAGATACAAAGATTCCATATGTTGGTAATGGCATCAGTAACAAAGATACATAGGGTAACCGGAGATGGGACGTTATCCTAGCATTTGGGAGGCAGAGACAGGGGGATCTGAATAAAGGAGACACGGGGCACTGAGAATACCAAATGCAGGAGTGCTCTGCATAGGAACTGAAAGAGTGTTACGTTACCAAAGACAAAATGGAGTCCCTTGTGTCAGGAGGGAAGGTGAACTTTTAAAGTGGGATTTCTTAAGATGAACAAACCTCATACAGAATATAACAGGATATGTGATCAGCATGACCTTGTTCTGAGTTAAGTTATTTTTCTGTGTCAATGACTGGCAGGCATATTACAGCAACAGTATGAAATAGCTGGCAGGCATGGAGCCAAATGGGGTCTGGGGGTGGGGGAGTGTCTCAATGGACTGACTGGCCATAGAGGGTGAAGAGAAGAGAGAGACCCAAAACAGTTCCACAGTTACGATCTCTGGGCTACTGGAGGGATGCAGTTGTCTATAGAAAAGCTAGACTGCTGGTTTAGGATGTTGGGGGCTAAGGAGTAGAGACTAATGGCTACACTCTTCAGCTTCAGCTCCTCCCAGAGCTCTCTGGGATTTATTGTAAGGGAGGTGCTATGGTTTGAATGTGAAACCTCCCATAGGCTTGGACACTTGGTTCCTAGCTGGGTTGTTGTTTGGGAAGGTGGCAGAACTTTGCTGGAGGAAGTGGCTCACTGCAGGTGGGTTTTGCTCACCCTCTGCTTCTGGGTGTGGATTCAATGAAATCACGAAGCTTCCTGCTCCTCCTGGATACAAGGTGATCAGTTAGCTTCCTGCTCCTCCTGGATACAAGGTGGTCAGTTAGCTTCCTGCTCCTCCTGGATACAATGTGATCTGTTAGCTTCCTGCTCCTCCTGGATACAATGTGATCTGTTAGCTTCCTGCTCCTCCTGGATACAATGTGGTCAGTTAGCTTCCTGCTCCTCCTGGATACAATGTGATCAGTAAGCTTCCTGCTCCTCCCCCTGTATTTTTCCTGCCTGCAGCCATATATCTTCCTGGTTGTGATGGACGGACCCCCTCAAAGGGTAGAAACCCCTTTCCCTTTAAGTTGCTTTTGTCAGCATATTTGATCACAACAAGAGAAGAGAAACATAGTCAGGAGGAAACCTTCTCTTCTAAGGAATGACTGAGGCTCATGGTCTCCAGTTGGTGGAGATTTAGCCTTGTAAGAGCCCAATAATTTACTCATGAATATTAATGGAGGTGTATATTTAAAAGTGTAAATAGTGAAAGGTCAGCGTGAGCTTTTAAATGCCTGGCTCTTGCATTTCTTAATTTCAAAATGCAATGCTCTTCACTACCAGAAATTTACCTTCCTTTTTCTGTAGAGAAGTTGTCCAGCCCTGCTGTAGTCAGTTGTACACATAAAGGACTCAATTTATAGACAGTGCTGAGAAGCAGGAGAAGAAACTACATCTATGTAAGTAGCTAAACAAGAAAATTAAAGCCAATCTTTAAAAGTTTTGCCAGAAAAAGGGGTGGTGGTGGTGTAATTAGTGTTTATGATAAATTTTTAACTTGAAAAATATATATGCCTGCCTACTCCACCTCCCACATAACGTAACGGTTTCCATTCTGTCAATGTCTCAATGTTTCCTGCTTCTAAAAGGGGCTGATTTGTGCTTTTGAAACAAATTAAGCCATATAACAAAGTAGTTAGATGAGTATCTTGTGTTTACAAAACAAACAGAAGGCCCACTTTCAGAATAAAATGACCGCAATGCTTTGCCTGCAACAATGTGACCAAATCTAAACAGAAAAAAAAAAGTCAGTAATCTTAGAAAAGGAGAAAGCTGGCTTGATGATTCTGCTGATGCATAAATCTCGCACGGTGCAGAGTACTAGGGACTCCATGTTACTAAATTGTTATAAAAAAAATGCTCAGGTCAGAAAACCATTCTTAGAGAAAGAACACAGTGAACCCAGGTAGGGAATGTAGGCGTGTTCTTTCTGAAGTTTGCAGGGGACCTGTTTTTCACAGCTGCCAATCATGTTCTGAGAAGCTTTCTATTTTTCATTCTTTACCTTTGCAGCTCAGTGTTTTTTGAGAAGCCATCTTTTGAAAACAAGAGTTTAAATTTATAAAGAACTTAACAATACCTTCCGTTACTGCCACGCAGAACCCATCCTAGGTGAGAGCTCCTCCCTCCTGTTTCATGCAGTTGTATGCAAATGAACACATTTGTACTATATTTGCATATACATAATAGATCTCTCTCCCTTTAAACTTTTCATCTGGAAATAGCTTATGAATTACAAAAAGCTCAAAGCTGGCAGTATGTTGTCCTGTGGATGGCACATTCTGTGACTCACATTATCGAATCAAAAGCAAGGACAGAGACAATAGTCTAACTCTGTCAACACAAACACAGTCTTTATTCCAGCTGATTATTTTTACCTGTTTTATTTTTCCCTCTTCTAGTAATACCTTGTCCCACAAAATGGTTGTTTCTCTTTTGAAAAATGCAATTTAATAATCTTTTCTCAACTTCTAGGGATTGTTTCAGGTTTAGCAAAACTTCTATGATCAGGACTGGAGAGATGGCTTGGTGCTTAAGAGCACTGACTGCTTTTCCAGGGGTCCTGAGTTCAATTCCCAGCAACCACACGGTGGGTCCCAACTATCTGTAATGAGATCTGATGCCCTCTTCTGGTGAGACTGAAGACAGCGACAGTGTACTCACATACATAAAATACATAAACCTTTCTATGTTCCATGTTCTATGTTCAGCATATGCATAAGCTGTTCTCCTCAATGTCAGTCTAGATGAAATAGTCCCAACTTTGCTTTTGCAAGTATCTGCCCAGCTGACCTCCACCCAGATCTGTAGCCACACCCCAGATCTGTAGCCACACCCCAGATCTGTAGCCAATTGCTCTTTTTCCTATTGATTCGAAGATTTTATTTTTCTATTTTATGTACGTAGTGTGAGCCTGAGTGTGTCAGGGAATGTATGTGTGTCGGAGCCTGTGGAGACCAGAAGAGGTTAGGAACTGCAGTTACAGGCAGTTACAAACCACCGGACATAGGTGTTAGGAACTGAGAACAGTTAGCTCTCTCAAGGCCGAGTGAGCCATTGATCCAGCTCTTACTGACATGAAATGCCACCTTGGAGAATACTACATTGACACATAATTTGGGGCCAATTTGTAGTCTGTCTGTTATATTCTATTAATTATGTCTATCTCAGTGTGTCAAGCCTCACAAAAATACGATTATTATTATACTTGTATAACTTATTTTTATGCTTCCTAGAAATTTAAAATCATTTCTGACCACCAACTGCTATGGTCTCCGTGTTGCTTGTCCCTGGAACAGGTTCTCCTTGAAGCTTTATTCTTCTGTCAAGAGGTTCTTACTTTGTTCTTCTATTTAAAATGTTCTTTCTACTTTTTTCTTTTAAAAGTCAAATTCCATTGTCAGCTTGGATTGTAGTCACTACTTCGGTAAAGATCTGTAGGTAGGAGCAGGAAAGACATATTTGGGACAAATGGAGCCACTGGCGGGGGAGAATAAAGAGATATGGTTATGTTTAATGGCATGAACTAAGAAACAAACAGCACTAGCTGGTACCCACCCCAAAGTTCACACAATTGCGGGCTGTCATGTGTAAGAGAGGCCCCTATTTCTACCTGGAGATTATTTAGGTCACAACACCAACATTGCAAAAACATGTACTGATTGGATACTGTGGTGGAAGGTGCTAAGCTATGTTTATAGATCCTCTGTGTGTATAAATCCTCTGTGTGTATAGATCCTCTGTGTGTATAGATCCTCTGTGTGTATAGATCTTCCTCTGTGTGTATAGATCTTCCTCTGTGTGTATAGATTTTCCTCTGTGTGTATAGATCCTCCTCTGTGTGTATAGATTTTCCTCTGTGTGTATAGATCCTCCTCTGTGTGTATAGATCTTCCTCTGTGTGTATAGATCTTCCTCTGTGTGTATAGATCCTCCTCTGTGTGTATAGATCATCCTCTGTGTGTATAGATCTTCCTCTGTGTGTATAGATCTTTCTCTGTGTGTAT
This sequence comes from Mus minutoides, assembly GCA_902729485.2. Classification (NCBI taxonomy): domain Eukaryota; kingdom Metazoa; phylum Chordata; class Mammalia; order Rodentia; family Muridae; genus Mus; species Mus minutoides. The sequence continues at coordinate 75,825 of LR756423.1, read as the reverse complement.
AGATCCTTTGTGTATAGATCCTCTGTGTGTATAGATCCTCTGTGTGTATAGATCCTCCTCTGTGTGTATAGATCCTCTGTGTGTATAGATCTCTGTGTGTATAGATCTCTATGTGTATAGTTCTCTATGTGTATAGATCTCTAGTTATGTTGGCTTAGGTTTCATGAGGATTTTTTTGTTGTGCTCCTGAGGATCACACCTAGGGCTTCATCATCCTAGGCAAGCAATTGGCTGCCGAGCCACACCCCAACCTGCTCATTGAAATAATGTTACGGAATCAATTGACTTTTCATGGGCTTGGTGCAGGGAGGGGGGGTCGTTTGAGACAAGGTCTCAGGTAGCCTCACCTGGCCTTGAACTTGCTATACAGCCAAAGACCATGTTGAACTCTGTGGGCCCAGGTACCAGAGGTTTTCCACGGAGACCTCTATCCAGGCCGGGTGGGAAGGCCCCAGCGAGGGAAGTGAGTGCAGGCAGGGAGACAAAGCCCCTGCCACGCCTTCCAGTTCCAGGTCACTGGGTAGGAGCCTCTCTGAACTGAGTCAGGTCAGGCTGGGTGGGCGAAAAGCCAACAATCCAGTGAGGAATGGTGCGGAACTCGGAACTCGGGCGCGGCTCTTCGGGAGAAAAGATCTCATCCCAAGTGTTACAGATCTTGGAACAAAAGGGTCAGACAAAGGAATAGTTCTCACATGCCTTTAATTCCCTGCATGGCTCTCCCTATATACAGTTCTGGTAGTGATTTAGAGTTTGACAGCAAGCCTCTCTCATTGGCTTGGGCTGAGAGTTTGGGGGAAACCTTATTTGCATGTAAGAGGGCTTGGTGCTGTTTCTAAGTGGCTGATAGCCACGCCTCTCCTGTGGGGGTTATGGGGGCGGTAACTCCGACAGGAGCCAGGGTCGAGGAGACATGAGAGAACTCCTTCCGCCCCATGTAAGTGAATTATCACTACTGGGTCTCCGGGTTCAAGATCTAGCCTATACTGGAACCCAGGCTATCTGCCCATTGCCCCACAGAACTCCTGACTCTCCTGTTTTTGCCCCTCAATTATGGGGATTACAGAGTTGCTGGGACAGAGAAAGCTTGATGTACCTGATCCTTGAAGAGTGAATTGGAAATAGGAAGTGGTGCTCAGAGAAAGGTTGACAGCGAGCGACCCTCAGGAGGCTCTCTGTCACACTACTGAGACTTGGGGGGTGTTTGTCTCAGCAGCTGGTGATGTTTCAGTTAGGTCTGAGATGGTACAGGAGTGGTGACCATAGCGCAGTGGAGACCATATGCTCATAATGGATTCACCTGATGCACCTGGGAACGTGGGAGAATATTGAAATGTGTTTGTGATTCACAGAGTGGGTGATGCTTAGAATACGCAAACCCACCGAAGAAATGAACTTGCTGGATGGAGTTCTGAAGTGTTGTTTGCATAAGTTAGATGGGGAGACAACATGGTTAGTGTGGGGTGAGGAGATAACTTAGATAAGACCTCAGAAGTCCAGACCAGGGGATCAAGAGAAGGAACAGGAAGAATCCATGTGAGAGACCCTGTGAGGGGATGGCAGGAATTTGGCAGGAATTGCTTTTTCTTTTAATATTTAGTAGATTGTTTCTTTTCATTTTTTAAACTTTTATTTTCCTTTTATTGAAAATAGATTCTTCCCTCATACAGCATTTACTGATTACAGTTTCCTGCCCCTCTGCTCCACCCAATCTCTCCCTACCTCTTCTCCCATCCAGATCTCCCTTCTTGTCTCTCATTTGGAAATAACAGGCTTCTAAGAGAGAATGATAAAGCCTTACAAAATAAGACATAGCAAGATAAAATAAATCACATAGCAAGATAAACTCATCACATCCAGGTTACACAAGGCAAACCAAGAGGAAGAAAAGAACCCCAGGAGAAGGCACAAGAATCAGAGACACACTCATTCACACACTCAGGAGTCCCATGAAAACTGTAATATTATTTATTACTACCTTGTACAGGCCCATGTAGACCCCTGTATTTGCTGCTTCAGTCTCTGTGAGCTTGTATGAGCTTTGCTAGTGTTGATTTAGAGGGCCTTGTTTTCTTGGTGTCCTCCATCCTCTCTGGCTCTTATAACTCTTTCTGTCTCCTCCTCTGGGTTCCTTGGGCGTTGAGGGCTGGGATTTGATGGAGACATCCTATGTAAAGATGTGTGTTCCAGGGTCCCCCTCTCTCTCTACTGTGGGTCTCTGTATTTGTTCCCATCTGTTCTAGAATGAAGCGTCTCTGATGATGGCTGGATAAAGTACTTATCCGTGAGTCCCATAGGAGCCCTTTTATCACTAGATTTATTTATTTATTTAATTTAATTTTGAGATGAGTAGTATTTGATTTTACACTAGGTCTCTGGGATATCTAGTCTGGTGCTTGGTCATCCATGCAGTGTCTGGAATGGCTTCCATCTCGTGGAGTGGGCCTTAAGTCAAAGCCGACATGGTTACTCCCACCAGCTTTGTGTCATGGTTGCCCTGGCATGTTTTGCCGGAACAACAGCGTTAGCAGGCAGGGCAGATGGTCAAAGGTTTTGTAGCTGGGTTGGTGTTTACCTTTCTCTCTTGGTAGCCCACAGAGTACTTTCCCATACCAAAGATGCTAGGATATAGGGGTGAAGGTTCTATGCATGCCCCACCTCTACCTCTTCATTTTCAATGAGGTGTATGGGTGCTGTCTTTAGCTATGGAGTTCTGCTCACCTATCTTGCCAACAGCCTGGGTTGTTTGGAAATTTTCATGGGACCCCTCTGGCCAAAAATAAGCCATTTGATTTATTGCCAGATGTTTGAAATCTTTTATGTTTCCCCTTACAGTAAAGCCTACTATCTTTTTTCCCCCAGAGTTGGTATTGAGAATAGAAGTATACAATGATGGTCATGCTCATGGTCTATATTTTAGGAACTTCCTTATCCCTGTAAGGCTTTCCCTTACTGTGACAAAATGCCAGAAACGATCAACTTAATGAGTAAAGACTCATTTTGGCTCATGGTTTGGAGGCTTTAGTCTATGGTCATTTGGCTCCATTGCTGTACACCATAGCAGTATAATACATTATAGTGGTCATGCATGTCAAGGAGGCCCATCCATCTCAATGCAGACAGGAAGGGAAACTAGACTCTGGACTCTGATGTCATACATGGTCACTCGCTTACTTCTGAGTTGTGGGGTTGAGAGCAGGAAGAATTGCATGTTCCACCATATGCATTTCCAGGTTGTCTGAACTTTGTGCAAAAACTAACAGTGAACTTTGATATGACAGAGATCAAATGTGGCTCACTCAACGTGTAATGGGAACTTGGATGTACTAGAAACAGAAGGTAGGGTGTCAGCTGTCTGGGACTGTGAAAGGGGAGAAGGAACTATTTTTTAAAATATTTATTTATTTTATGCGCATTCATGTTTTGCCTGCATGTATGTTCCAGATCCTCTGGAACTGTAGCTACAGACAGTTGTGAGCTCCCACATGGGTGCTGAGAATTGAATTCTGGAAGAACATCTAGTGCTCTTAACCACTGAGCCATCTCTCAACTCCCAAGGCTCCTTTCCTTTCCTTTCCTTTCCTTTCCTTTCCTTTCCTTTCCTTTCCTTTCCTTTCCTTTCCTTTCCTTTCCTTTCCTTTCCTTTCCTCTCCTCTCCTCTCCTCTCCTCTCCTCTCCTCTTTCTCCCTCCCTCACTCCTTCCCCCCTCAATCCCTCCCTTCCTTCTTTCCTTCCTTCCTTCCCCCTCTCTCTTTCTTAATATAGTTTTTTAAGTTCCAGAGAATATTGCTCATTATGAACACTTAAAATGACTATGATAAAGGGGTTATGACGACAAATTGTGTACTACATGCACGTTATATATTTATGTGTTTGAGAGAACATGTACCTGTGTGTGTACCTCACATGAGTGCTGTTTACCTTGGAGGCCAGAATAGGGTGTAGGATCCCCTGGAGCTGCAGTTACAGGTGGCTGTGGTGGTCAGACATGGATTCTTGGAACTGCTGGGAAATGAACTCAGATCCTTTGGAAAAGCAGTGAGGATTCTCAACCTCTGAGCCATCTCTCCAGGCCCAGTAAAGGGACTTAAGAATGTTTAAGAAGCAGAATGTGATTCACCATTGCTTGAAGTGGAGAGCAATATTTAATGCTCATGTATGGTCAGGGCTGGAGAACTCATGAGCTGCTGAAAAAAATGTAAATCTGTTTTCTCAATGGAAAGGTTGGAGGTCAGTAACAATTCCCAGGGTCCCCTCCTGTGGGAGTGCGTCTTGTTATTGACCCCATTTTTAGACTATGGAAGAAAAAAAAAAGCCTGACACTTGTTCCCAAGTTTCAAGGTCATCAATTCAGACAAACTCCGATATTTGCTATTCTGGATACATTTGTTGTTATGAATAACCTATTAGATTTCTCAGTAAAGAGGATAGTCAGCCATAAAGAAGGACAATTGTGATTTTATAGCAATAGAGACCAAATCATTCCAAGAGGATGGTAGATTCTATTTGCTTGCTCTTTGTTTTGTTTTTATTTTTAAATGTATGGGCACACACACACACACACACACACACACACACACACACACCAGGGGTCTCACGGTTTGGCTTGGCAGCAAGAACCTTACAATGGAGAGTCATGCGCTAGCCCACATTTGGCTTTTGTGATTGGGTTTCTCTTTTTAGTCAAGGCTGATACTGGACTCACTATATGGATCCCAGTCTGGCCTTGAATTTATAGCAATCCTTCTGCCTCAGGCTTCTGAGTACTGGGATTACACATGAATGCCACAAGTGGAAAAAGTTAGACGTTCTGAAGAGTCATGTACATTGCAACATTACTCTGACATTGTAACTAGAAGTTACCAATACGGCCTGTGACAGGGGTGGGGGTGGGGTGGGGGTGGAGTTAGGTCTTGGAGTAAGGATACTGAATGGAAACGTAGACGCCCCCACACAGGTGTGTGTTTTGACCAATCCAAGGGCGGGACAGAGGAGGCTGCAGAATATGCGATACCACAAATCCACTGGCAGTTCCAGGGTACACTTAAACAAACCTGTATCACAAGGCCTTGCTCCTTGCTTTCAGGAGTGTTTATTATTAGTATTCATTACTGAGTAGATGCTGACTACTGTGACTCTAAAATTGATTTTTATCTGTTTCCAGGAACAAGAGAGATGCAGTGTTTCACAGTAGGAAAGGTGTGGCAGGGAAGTGACACACATCTAAATGAATCTAGTGGTTGTTCAAAGCATACACCTGGGGACTAGCGAGGCATCTCAGTTAGAAAACTCCTTGCCTGGTAACAAGGAAGATCTGAGCTCATTCTCCAAAAGCCGGGTGTGGTGGCGCACATTCGATTCAGACACTGGGACATGGGCAGGCACATTGGGTTCACTGGACACTCAGCTCAGACTGCTTGGCAAGTTCCAAGACAGTGAGAGACACTGTCTCAGAACAACAAGGTAGATGGTTCCTGATGGTTGTCCTCTAGCTTTTTTTTTTTTTTTTTTTTTTTTTTTTTTTTTTTTTTTTTTTTTTTTTTTTTTTTTTTTTTGGAAAGGCCACTTTTTGTGTTTAATGTGGTTGCAGTTCTGGGGCACACAATCATTTTAAAACAGGGTGTGGTAGGTGTCTTGCGCAGGGTTTCTATTGCTCTGGTTAAAGCAACTTGGAGAGGAAAGGCTATTCTGAGTTTACAGTTCCACATGTCAGTCAGTGAGTCAGGAAGTCAGGGCAGGGACTCAACGTGGGAGCCTGGCAGCAGGAGCCTAGAAGCAGGAACAGAGGCAACCACTATAGTGAGGCGCGGTTTCTAGCTTGCTTCCTGTGGCTTGCTGAGACTGCTTTTTTATACCACCCATGACCATATGCTTAGGGCGTGGTGCCACCCACAGTGGCCTTGGCTTAAGAAAACTCCCCACAGTCTTGTCCACAGGTGAAGGCATTTTTATTTTATTTTATTTTTTTAGTGGAGGCTTGTCTTAGTTAGGGTTTCATTGCTGAGAACAGACACCATGACCAAGGCAAGTCTTATAAGGACAACATTTAATTCAGGCTGGTTCACAGGTTCACAGGTTCAGTCCATTAGCAAGGTGGGAGCATGGCAGCTTCCAGACAGGCATGGTATAGGAGGAGCTGAGAGTTCTACATCTTCATCTAAAGGCAAACAGGTTACTGGCTTCCAGGCAGCTTGGATGAAGGTCTTAAAGCCCACACCCACAGTGACAAACTTCCTCCAACAAGGCCACACCTCCTAATAGTGCCACTCCCTGGGCCAAGCATTTTCAAACCACCACAAGGCTCTCTCTTCTCAAACGACAGCATCGCACACAGGAGCCCTGGTTCAAGGAATGATCTGGAATCCAGCCTTGTATTTACTTAAGATTTAATGGGTCATTTGGGAAAAATAATGAGAAATTTGAAACCTAGATCTGGCTGTGGAAACATTTGCTTTCTTACACAAGTATTCTTTTATTCCTGTTTCTTTTTATAAATAGCCCTCCCTGTTCCAAAATAGACTTCCTATTTGCTCTAGTTAGGAAAAACTCCTTCCTAAGCTGTAATTGTCTAAAACAAAGCCATCCATCTGTCTATCTGTCTGTCTATCTATATCTATCTATCGATCTATCTATCTATCTATCTATCTATCTATCTATCTATCTATCTGAAAAATGAACCATCTAGAAAACTGGTGCAGCCAGTATCATTTCCTTTTGCCTGAATGGTTATTTGGAGCCATTCCCCATTCCCCCCTCTTTGCCATTTGATTGTTGCATTAAGAGTTTGGGGTTTTATGAATGTCTGTTGTCCCAACTCCAGGGCAGAATGTGGCTGCTTCCCCTTTGAATGCCTTCAGTGTTCTGAGGCAAAAAGGTACTGTATATGCAGAAGCCATTTACTCAGTGTTGAAAGACAATTACTGAATTAATAACTACCAAAGGACTTGATGATTTGGAGGCTGCAAATTTTTTTTTAAAGATTTATTTTATTTATTATATGTAAGTACACTGTAGCTGTCTTCAGACACTCCAGAAGAGGGCGCCAGATCTCGTTACAGATGGTTGTGAGCCACCATGTGGATGCTGGGATTTGAACTTATCACCTTCGGAAGAGTAGTCGGGTGCTCTTACCCGCTGAGCCATCTCACCAGCCCTGCAAATGTTTTAAGTCTATTGTGGATCACATCATAGCCTGTTCACAATAAATAATATATTTCTCATACCAAGGGATAGTTTCTGTTCTGAAATTTTGCCAGATTCCATGAATAACTGAAAACCCCCAGGTATAGTCATCAGAGATCCAGATGTGGCATTGGCATTGGGTGTTTTTCTCGTGAGATTTGGAGTTGAGAGTCATTTGCAGCTTTTGAAAATACTTACTGGAAGAAATCTCTACACTCATGTTTCACTGCCTTCTGGTGAAGTTGCTTTTCTGTATAAGAGAGTGCTATGCGGAGAGTCCAGCATTAAAGGAGAATGGAAGAAAAGAAAAAAAAGGTATACAAGCTGATACCTCAAAGATAATATAAAGATGGAGAATCATCACCACCATCATCATCTTCAGCATGTTCAGCATCATCATAATCTTCATCATCACCACCATTATCACCACCATCATAATCCTCAGCAGCAGCATCACCACCATCATCATCATCATTTGTGCATCGTGGTGGAGGAATTTCATATGAAATATTAAATGGTAGTCTTCTTGTGGGGGCATTCAGGGTCTCATGCTCCCCGTGTAGCCGATGATGACCTTGAACTTCTGATCCTCCTGCCTCTACCTCCTCAGTGCTGAGATCTCAGGTGTGCTGTTGCAGGCCCAGTTGTAGGTCCCTTTGTGTGAGTGCTCTGACAGCTGAACTACACCCTCAGCCTGTGGGATATTATATTTGGGGCTGAGGCAGTCCATTTCGTTAAGACAGATAGTAGGAATGATAAATGATTACATGTGTCCATGAGAAGTTCAATATACTGATGGTTAAAGTTTTGCCTGTTCAGGAGGAATTGGAGCTTTCGTTGCTTTATGGATCTTTTTATTCAATAAAGTAAGCCTAAGCATCATATGCTCTGCAGATGTGAGCCGTGGGCAGAAAGACAGTTTTCTAGGCCGCTATCCCCGTAAATTATTGTAGACATCCTTACTGCCCCCCCCTCTTATTTTTCCACTTCCAACTTTCAATCACTTGTGTTTTTTTTCCTGCCCCTCCCCTTTGCTTTTATTACTTACTGCATAGACAAGAGCTCCCAGGTGCCGGTACTGCTGAAGGCTTGGTGGTTACAGGATAATTGGAAGGAAGAACTTGTATCTGGAGGGAAAGCTTAATTCTTTTAACTGAGATATTAAACGAATGGGATTTTACCTCATTTGCTTGGTACGACCATCCCTGAACCTGGGTGATCATCAGAATCCCCCTGGGGAACAGTCAGAGCCTTTTCATCGCTGAATTAATTTCGGCTGTAAGAGTAGCACGCGCTGTCAAGTGAAATAATGTACATTATGCAGAAGGCCGGGTCCTTCTCCCTCTAGTTCCTGGGCTAACTCTAGTGTTAACATACTACACAGCCTGCCTTCCGAGACCTTGCTTATGGAACTTACCACACAAGCGCTTATACGTGTCTCACAAACGAGTCTCTTCTGCCTTATCTTGCTTTGCCAGGCCACCGTCCGCTGGGTACCACTACGTGGCTCGCACAAACCCTGTGCACGGCTTCTTAGAGCTGCATGTTCTGCTCCAGGCACGTTAGCACATGGCTTTGGTCCCAGCAATCAGGATGCAGAGGCACCAGATCTCTGTAAGTCAGCCTGGTCTACATAGTGAGTTCCGGGCCAGCCAGGGCTAGCTACCTAGTGAGTCTGTCTCACATACTAGAGTAAAACAAATGAAAAGAGATGTGTGTTCTTAATTCATATAAATTGCAGTTTAAAAGCTCTCCCTTCGCTGTTATTTGTGGTCACCTTAGTCAGAATCTCATCCCTGTGACATCTGACATCAACGGAACGCTCAGGAGGAGAGCGTTCGCGGGGCTCATAGGGAAAGTCCGTGTTCAGTCAGGCCAGTGGCTTTTGGGCCCGTGGCTATGCAGTACACCCTGGCAGAAATGAATGGCGAAGGGGATTTGCTGATGACAAGGTTGTGTGGGTTATGTTCATTGTGAGAACGCTTTCTCTGCAAAGTAGCAAGCATGAGGAGGTCTGAACAGCAGAGGTCTAAATATCCAACTCCGGAGTTCGCTGGTTCCAGAAGACGCCAAGGAAATAATACTTAAGGAGTAGCTGGAACCAGATCGTGGAGAGATCAATCGGAGATGGCCCGTACGTCGGGGAAATGAAAAAGGCTAGAGAGAGAGGGATAGACTTACAAATATGGATAAAACCTGATGCTCCTTTTAGGGGAGACACGGGGAGAAAAGTGGAACATCGTCACTGGTGAAATCAAGTGTGGGAGACATCAATTTCCACCCTTCCTACCCCCGCGACCTTTAACGCAGCTCCTCAGCTTGTGGTGACTCCCAACCATAAGATTTTTGTTGCGACTTCATAACTGTAATGTTGTTACAGTTATGAATTGTAAAGTAAACCTCTGGGTTTTCCGATGGTCCTAGGTGACCCCTGTGAAAGGAGTCGCGACCCACAGGTTGAGAAACACTGACCTAAGTTCTAGGTGGAGGGCTGGGCTAGCAACTTGCAGAAAAACTGTATGTGAGCACAGCCATGTGGGGATCTTAATGTCCATCTCACTTTGTTTATTTTTTAAGGATTTATTTATTGTATGTAAGTACACTGTAGCTGTCTTCAGACACTCCAGAAGAGATCATCAGATCTCATTATAGATGGTTGTGAGCCACCATGTGGCTGCTGGGATTTGAACTCAGGACATTTGGAAGAGCAGTCGGTGCTCTTAACCACTGAACCATCTCTCCAGCCCCCATTTATGTTTATTATTATTATTGTTGTTGTTGTTGTTGTTGTTGTTATTTTGTAATCTCAGCCATGTTTTAATAGCTCAGCAGCCTACCTGGCAAATGAGAGAAGGAATTTATTTTGGTAATTTTAAGTGCATAATCATTTTGCTTTGTTTTGAGACAGAGTTTCTCTATATAGCCTTCTCTACCCTGGAATTCACTCTGGAAGTCACAGATAGGCTGCCTCTGCCTCCAAGTGGTGTGATTAAAGGTGTGTGCCACCTCCCTCCATCCAGCTTTTCATAGTCATTTTAAGTGAGACTGGAAGGGACAAGAGGGGGTCTCTGGGATCAATAAGACTGTTGTCACAGTAAGGTACTTGCTCAGGCAATGTCGGTCAGCACAGTGTCCCATGAGACCAGCATCATCTCCGTGAGACCTAGGGGAGGGGCAGGCTCACTGCCAACTTAAGGTGCAGGTTCCCAGGCCCATCAGCTTGAATGAATTTGAAATCCTGAGCCACCAAAACGAGTTCCAGCAGACCTGTGTTACACTGTCACACAACTGCAGAGATCCCACTCTCATGCCACGCCACGTGCTCCAGGTATGCCACGTATGGGGCACACATTAGGAACAGTGCCTCTAGAACCACGTTGGTAGGAACCCTTGCTGGAATTTATCATGCCTTGGCTGCTACAGGCTGTCTGTGAGTGGCTGTCATTTACCACAGTGACACCATTCATTGTGTCTGTTGGGGGGTGGGGGTGGGGGGAAGGGGCAGAGTCAGATGTGACCTTGTATACCTACCTGGAAAAAAAAAAGGATAAAAATTTTATTCTGTGCCCGTAAGCAGAGGCAGAATAATTTCTAGTTATTGTGCAAGCAAGCTTAGATAATAATCTCTTACTACCTGTGAGAATTCAGCAGATGGTCAGAGATGCCCAAGTACTGGTCTGAAAGTACACTTTGTTACAATTGCTTTTTCTCCTTGGTCTTATGTTTCAAAAGCAAGTGCTTGGGATGCTAAGGAGACAGGAAGTCAGGAGCCACTGAACAAGACCGCTTTTTCCCACTCTAACAAGATCACTTGAACAATTTTTTTTTTTTTTTGTTTACCTTGGTTATTGACTTCTTCTAACACATTTTCTCTGGACTGACTGGGACTTGGGGAAATTTGTTGAGCTGAAAAATAATAGCTCAAGTTGAGCTTTTTTCCCATGTGTTTGGGGTCCTGGGATACAAAATCAAATAAAACCTTTATCTTGTAAAATTCATGTTTTCATTAAGGGAGGAGGCTGACTGGAAATAAATAGAATAAGCTGCTACAGTGTGGTATGGAGTATGCCTGGATCTGGAGAGAGAAGGAGCTAGTTCTTCCTGGATAGAACACTTGCCAGGGAGGGGATAGCTGATGAGTTGTGCTAGCTTTTTGGTGCTATGACAAAGTACCTGACATAAATAAACCAGAACAATTGGGTTGTTTGTTTGTTTGTTTGCTTTTATTTTTTAATTCGAAGGGTTCAGTCTATGGTCACATGACTCCAGGTTTCTGGGATGGCTGGTGACAGAAGCATTGGAAGGCAGAGGAGAGGAGAGGAGAGGAGAGGAGAGGAGAGGAGAGGAGAGGAGAGGAGAGGAGAGGAGAGGAGGGGGGAAGGGAGGGGAAAGGGGAAGAGGGGAGGAGACTGAATAGGAAAAGACAAGGTAACCCTGAGGATTTGACCCAGTGACCTATTTCCTTCCATTAGGCCCACAGCCTCAAAGTCTTCACGACCTCCAAATATAGAGCCACCAACTGGAGACTCCATTTACAAAGCACGAGCCTATGGGAGACGTTTCATATTCAACTTACCACATAGCCCTTGACCAAAATCTGGGGATAAAGTTGTCCAGGGGATGAGAAAGAAGATATCACACGAAGAAATAACTCTTGTGCTAACACAAAAGTGCTCATAAATATGTGTTTGAAGGACCCACTCACTAGATGTGGTGGTGTGACATGTTTGGGGAAGTGGCACTATTAGAAAGTGTAACCTTACTGAAGGAGAAGTGGCCTTGTTGGAGGAAGTGTGTCACTGTGGGGGTGGGATTTGATGGTCCTTTGCTTAAGCCCCACCCATGGCAGAAGAGTCTTCTGGTGGCCTTCAGATCAAGATGCAAAACTCCCAGTTCCTTCTCCATCACCTTGTCTGCCAGCATACTGAAAGTCTCCTGCCATAATGATAATGGACTGACCTCTTCTGAAACTGTAAAATGAAAGGACCCCCGTAGGGAGACCTCCACTCAAGTCACGGGATATTGGCGAATCCCCCAAGAACTCACAGAAGACCAGGCTTGCTGTAAATCACATGAGGCTTTATTCGGGGAAAGCCAGAGCTCTGGGGACGACTCATATCCCGGAAGTGGATAGAGGAGTCGACCCTGAGGGAAAAGAGGACCCGGTTTTTATGNTGAGCTATAGCAGTTGGCAAATACATGCATTCAAAGAACAGTAGGGGCAAGCACACAGATTCAAGAAATGTTCAGGCTATTATATTTAGCTATGTAAAGGCTTTCTACTAATAATGAAATCTCTTTCCCAGTTTCGGGGTCTTTGAGACCTGTTACATTTTCTCAGGATCTTTCATAAACCAGCCCCAATTGAATGTTGTCCTTTAGAAGAGTTGCCTTGGTCATGGCTGTGTCTTTTCATAGTAATAGTTACTACAGAAGCTCAGGAAGGCTGGAGGTGCAGAAAAAGGGAGGCAGGGCCAAACCAAGAAAAGGCAGTGCCTGCCCCAGTGGTGGGCCTTGAACTTGGCAGTGGCAAGTACAATAACAGGTGTTTGGAAGTAAGATCTGATCAGATGCATTAAGGTAAAAAGAACATCTGGTGTTAGGCAGGGTGTGGCTTGCTACATCCACTCCAGTAGCAACCTGCGAGACAGGCTGGAAAGTCTGAGCACAGTCCCAAGGCAAAAAGCTCAGGGAAACTTAGTCTCCTGGAATTGTAGCATCCTATACAAAGAATCCTCCAACATCGTTGCATTAGTTGGTAAACAGATCTGTGTGCTTTCCCTTAATATTGCTTCATTATAAGTGCTTCTAAGGATTCATATTTTAACATATAGCCAAGTTAGATCCTAGGCAGTCCTTGATCCAACCTTGAGCATGTATAGCTAAGTCACTGCCCTACAAAGGAATTCACCACTACCTAGGAATAAGGAAGTTTGTGATCTGAGAAGGAACCAGACTAGATAGTTAGAACTATAGCTAGCTGAGTTACACCCAGATACAAGTATTCACAATGGCCTAGGGGGAAGGTGGACTATGACAAGGGCATGAAGCCCTTGCCCCTGGCTCCTAAGTTTAAGCTGACCTGAGGTGGAATTATTTTTGATCCCAGTGTTAACTTTGAATCTTATCCCAGTTGGTTCTTGCCAGTCCTTCCTCGCTTGTATTACTGTTTTGTTATCTTGCTGGTGTGTCACCTAACTTCCCCATTTTCTTCTGTATAAAAGTCTGATGCTCANTCCTAGCTTCTCCTCTAGTACCATGTCTACCTGGATGCTGCCATGATTCCCACCATGATGATAATGGACTGAACCTCTGAAACTGTAAGCCAGCCCCAGTTAAATGTTTGCCTTTATAAGAGTTGCCAGTGAGGGAATATTTGAAGAGTTGGTCATGGTATCTCTTCACAGCAGTAAGACAAATTAAGACAAATTCTACTAACCTGTCTAATTCTCAGAATAACCTGATGCAGGTATTTATTTACCCTGTTTTTTTTTTTTCTTGTTCCGGTCAGCCCCGCTCTCTCTGGCCAGCCCAGCTCACTCCAGTCGGCCCCACTCCCTCAGGTCAGCCCTGCTCGCTCTGGTTGTCCCCACTTGCTCAGTCCCTGCTCTCTCCAGTCCAAGGATTTATTTATTATTATTCATAAGTACACTATAGCTAACTTCAGACGCACCAGAGAAGGGCGTCAGATCTCATTACGGGTGGTTGTAAGCCACCATGTGGTTGCTGGGATTTGAACTCATCACCTTCGGAAGAGCAGTCAGGTGCTCTTACCCGCTGAGCCATCTCACCAGCCCTATTTACCCTCTTGACAAATAGGGAAACTGAGTCACAGAATGATTGAGTAACTTTCTAGTAGATGGTGAGGTTGGGATGTGGACACAGGAGATGTGGTTCTCAAAGCTCTTTGTTGCATAGGTCCTACCCACGCCATAGACCTAAAAGCTTAGTGACTGGGGATCAGCCCACCATCAGTGGCGGCTACTGTCTCTGTGGCTCCCCAAGTCCTGAGCCTGTAATTGCCTGCCCCTTTCTGGGGGTGAGCATATTGTGAGCAGCCACCAGGGTTATTGCTGAGAATTCGGAAAACTGGATTTCAGCGGAAATAAGGCACCAGAGGGAGGAGTCTGACTCATGGTCTGCAGGAGAAGCTGGCTCTGACTGCGGCTTCAAAGCTCGAGTGAGGAGGGCTGAAGAAAATGGAGAGGGGAAACTGAGTCTGTAAGGAATGGGGCTGGGCGGACAGTCCAGGCACCCAGTGCTGTGGCTGGTGGCAGATCCAGGCGGATCCCAAGGTTCAGGGGCTAGGCCATGCATGGAAAAGGGCAAGCTCCAGGCTCAGTGAGAGACCCCGTCTCAAAATATTAGGGGTGTAGTGATCAAGGAAGACATCTGATGCTGGCATCTGGCCTTCATACATGTGCAAGCAAATGTATCTGCAAGAGTACCTACGTGTCCATGTTTGCATGTACACACACACACACACACACACACACACACACACACGGAGGAATGGACTTCAGAAGGAAGCTCTGACCTAGGGTTCGCTGCCTGAGACATGTCTAGAAACTCATTTTAAGGTCTTTAAGCTTGGAAACCCTGCAGTGGTTTCATATTAAAGTCCCTTTATGCTTTCTGACATCTGTTGTAGCATTTCTAATCAGAAAAGGATGTTCTCATTAAGCCTGTACACGCCAGCGCAGTTTCTCTGCTCACTGGGGCCTGCCTGGATTAGGAAATTGCTTCCTTCGGAAATCCCTTTAAGTCCAGGTTCCAGAGTCAGGATTCCAAACGTCTTCTGTGTTAGCTCATGACTCAGCGGCTGCTCCACCTCTCCTTCCTCTCTTCCAAGCCATTTAATCGGAACTGCCCCTGGATGCTGTTTGGCTAGTCATGGCAACAGAGCCATTTCCTAGGCCAATTAGCAACACAGACACTATTGACTTTCTGCCTGTCTGAGATCCTAACATAAACGCTTGACTGATTTCCATGCATCTTCCCAAACTTGGCTGATGAGGGTGTTGTAGCTGACGAAAGTCTTGTTTACACGCGAGCGTGCGGCAGGATGCAGCGGGTGGGTTTTCAAAGGTAATCACGAGAGGTGGGGATGCAGCTCAGTCGGTCTCATTTTGAGTAGCCCGTGAAGTAAGGATGCAGGGGGAGGGATTCCTTGGAGAGAGGAGGACTTTTCAGGAGAAACATACGTTCCAGAATTTCAGTACCAAGCTTCTTTTCCTGCTTTAGAGAGACAAATATGCAGCTGTTAAAATTTGGCTTTTGAAAATGGGACTTAGGAAATGACAAAGCACTGTGAAAAAAGACTTCAATGTGTGCTCGTTCGCTGGGACAGAGTCGCATACTAAGCAAGAAGTGCGCTGCCTTCAGGTTCACGGCTCTGTCACTGGGAAGGTTTTTCTGAAGAAGTAACTATCGAGTGCAGCTTGAAGGGCAAGCAGAAATTAGCCAGGCACAGAGAAGGAGGACGGGCACTCTAGGACGGGCACTCTAGGACGGGCACTCTAGGACGGGCACTCTAGGCAGGACAAGCGACTTGGCATTGAGGCTCAGTGGTAGGAGGGTGTCAAGAGTCTGAGGACCTGAAGGAAAGATGGTGGCTCAGGAGAGAGGGACAAAGGGCCTACTGCTCAGTTAGGCACGTTTGCTTTGCTGGAAGAGGTGATGTAATCAGATTTACATCTGCAGACCTACCGTGTGGTGGAGGAAATGCCAGGGGAAGGACTTACCGTGCCTGGATGTGAGCCGCCATGTGCTTTCTTTTTTTTGTTGTTTTTGTTTTTCGAGACAGGGTTTCTGTGTACAGCCCTGGCTGTCCTGGAACTCACTTTGTAGACCAGGCTGGCCTCGAACTCAGAGATCCGCCTGCCTCTGCCTCCCGAGTGCTGGGATTAAAGGCGTGCACCACCACGCCTGGCTGGCCATGTGCTTTCTTGCTCAAAGAGGTTCATGCAGTCTGAGCAGACAAGTAGCCGGAAGCTCTGAGTTCAAGTTCTTGCTCGGAACGAGGGATCAACAGTCAATGAGACTTCTGTGGGCCTCTGCTTTCTTATTAGCAAATGACAGTATCAGAGTCAAGGTTTCTAAACCAATTAGACAGGATTGGGGCAACTGCCTTCTTTTTTAAATTTTTTTAATTTTTCGAGACAGGGTTTCTCTGTATAGCCTTGGCCTTCCTGGAACTCACTCTGTAGACCAGGCTGGCCTCGAACTCAGAAATCNTTTTTTTTTTTTTTTTTTTTTTTTTTTTTTTTTTTTTTTTTTTTGGCAAGTGCCTTTCTAAGTACCCAGAAAACGAGCATTCATCTAAGGGTCTCATGAAAATCGTCCTGTCCTGTTTAAATCACCACTGGCCGCCAGCATTTCAATTTAAGGGTCAACAGCTTCTTTTTCTTCCTGATCTCCGCAATCATGTCACCTTGGGTCTTCCTTTTGGGACTTTGAACCTGGAGAGGGTAGCGTGTGTTCAAGAACAGGTGGCATTGGGGGGTAAAAGCTAAAGGCGGTGGAGCAAGTCTGTAATCTAAAGCCCTGGGAAATTAGAGTAGACCAGAAGTTAAAGGCCATCCTTGGGCTGTAAAGTAAACTGGAGGGCAGTCTGGGTTACATGAGACCCTATCTCAAATAACGACCCCCCCTCCCCTAAATTAACTACGGTAGTCTCTGTATCTATGCTTAGCTTATGAAAGACTCCCTGTAGATGCCTGGAAGAACAAGTTCACTTGTCTATGTTTTTCACACACCCAACCCATCACACACACATACACATGCATACACACATACGCATGAGCTTAAAATTAAGCACACTGAAAGCTTAATACAATACTAACAATAAAACTTGACATCCAGAGTGATTATTTTTATTTTACTTGTATGAATGCTTTGCCGGCATGTATGTCTGTGCATCATGTATATGCCTGGTACCTATGGAGGTCACAAGAGGGCATCAGATTCCCTGGAACTGGATTTGGATGTTTGTGAGCCACTGTGCGTGCTGGGAACGGGAGCTCTCTCCTGGAATTGGGGTTATGAGTGGTTATGAGCCAACATGCTGGGAAGTGAGCCGGGTCTTCCTCAAGAACACCAAGTGTTCTTAACCACTGAGCCATCTCTCCACACCCGAATCAGGACACGTTCAATCATATGTTGTCATAGATAGTGTGAGCGTGAGGTCCCCCTTTCTCTGGAATAGCCCCACATGCTACTCTCATCTCTTTCTCGTGAGGATGTGAGATGGTAGGGCTGTAGAGACAAGGAGATAAGGCAGGATTGTGGCACACAGCTAGGCTACTGCCCTTCTGAAGATCCATCAGGGGAAGGATGGGTCTGGACCATGGGAGAAGAAGCACGCTGGGTCCTCCCAAGTGTGCACAAAGTGGGAACTCTCCTTTACAGAGTGTCTTCCATGCAACGAGCTTAGGGGCCAAGGCCCCTTGTCAACAGAGAAAGAAAGAAAAATGTAAACAAAATCCAAGCCCAAGCTGTCCAACAGGCGGGGGAGTCCTGTATGGGAGGGAGCATCAGGAAAGTTCTTCGCAGCTTCCGGTCTCCTACTCAGCAGAGGCACACGGTTTAGGGAAATATTAAAAACTCCTCTTCCTCCTCACAAGGCGGTTGCTGTTCAAAGGCAGAAAACAACGGTTGGGTGGTGTGGTTTTCCCACCACAGAGAACGGGGCTAACATTGATCAGTCAGGAAATGGGGCGTGTGGTAACAATTTTCTTTTGACTGTGTTTAGAAAGCATCAGAATGCAACCAACCTTTGCCTATAAGGTGAAACAAAATGAATACATTTCTAAAAAGGAAAAGAGACGCCTTGCTTGCTCTTCCACCCGTTAGGGACTTTCCATTTCTTCTCAGATGATCCTGCCCCGTCCTTTGACTAAACTCACTAAGGTGATAGCCACAGTGAGGTCACCTCTCCCCCTGCTCCCCAGCCCCCACCTGGCCTCGAGTCTGGACTCTTGGACTTCTTTTTTCTATTGATGGAGGAGACACAGCACTCTCCTGCCTCAGTGCTTTGTACTAACTATTCTTTTTGCCTGGAGTCTTCTTGGGTCTTGGAGTCTGAGTTCTTATCAGCAGACCTCTTTAAAAACTCACCGTATTATATCCACTTATTTAAAACTCCATCATTTCTCTCTCCACCTCTATGTCAGGGACTTGCTTTTTTTTCCTCTTCTTTCTCTCTCTCTCCTTTTTTTTGGTTGGGTTTATAGTGTCTGAAATTGCCTCTTTGACTTTGACTTTGTCTGTTCTTCCTAGATTTTCCCTCTGTCTTGTTCACAGCTCTTTCTCATGCATGTAGAGGGCTGGCTGGCCTGAAGGCAGTGCTGAATAGTGATTGTTAAATGAAGGGACAGATTACATATGCTATAACTTTATCAGGTGGAGTATACGATATCCACCAGGGTCAGTTACCTCCAGCCAAGGGACACATCTATGGTCGGGCAGGTTGGGTTTTTGACTGCTCATTGTCACACGCACATGCACACACACACACACACACACACACACAGAGAGAGAGAGAGAGAGAGAGAGAGAGAGAGATATTGCTGCATGGAGATCCATGAGCTCTTTGTAAGAGAACTTACATGATTTAGGCTCCTAGTAGGTCATTGTGCTGGGATTTAGGAAGCAGAATTATTTATTTATCTTTTTCTGGGTGGATATTAACAAGCCAAGACATCTCATGAATGTTCTTTCTGAATACATCTCCTGCTTGGGTCCGGAAGACTAGACCTAAAAGCAGACTCTCAGCTAAGGTAAGGTGGCAGCAACCTCTTACATTGCCAGGCCAAGGCATGTTCCCTGCTTGTGCAGTGACATAATGGCAGTGCTTGGACAAGATTACCAAGGAGTCTTGGTTTGTGTCTCTGTCTGCTGCTAGAGTGGCCTGGGTGGTACTGCTGCGCGTTGCCACCATACTTGACAAAGCTGCCACAGATAGCTGGTGGTGTCTGGCTAGTTTCTGGATCTCATGGTGTACTTTCACTATTCTTACGGGTGTCTCAGGAGTGAAGCTCAGGGTCAGGTAACAGAATTAAAAAACAGGGCAGGGCATGGTGGCACCGTGCACTTAGTGCCAGCACTCGGGAGGCAGAGGCAGGCAGATCTCTGTGGGTTGGAGTGAGCCTGGTCAGTGAATTCCAAGACAGCCAGAGTGATTACAGAGAGAGACCTTGACTCAAAAAACAAATTCTCTCTCTCTCTCTCTCTCTCTCTCTCTCTCTCTCTCTCTCTCTCCATCCATCTATCATTGATAAAGATACAGATATAGAGAACAGTAATTTTTTGGCTGTTTGGTATAGCCTTCCAATATAGGATTTGTTTAGGTATGGCTTCTGAACCAAGACAGCAGAGGCCAAGGTGGAAACCAGTGTACTGTGGATCGGTCTCCAGATGGGAGTGTTCATTTGGAAGGCTGTGGAACCTTCACCAGTAGAGACTTGTTGGAGGGAGTGGGTCACTGGGTGTGGGCCCTGAGGTTATCATACGACCCAGTGAGACCAGCCACCTGAGGCAGGAATCTAGTTCACAGAAGCCAAAGGGAAAACGGCTCCTGATGCAAACTCCAAGCTACTCACATATGTTACAGTGGGAATGGATGTTAAGTGCAACTAGAATGCTAGGTTTAAACACCAAAGCTAGACTCACCAAGGATGAGAGACAAAGACACTTAACAGCTGGGTACAAGTCACTCAAGGATTTGATACAACACAGACAAACCATGAGGACCAAGCCCAGCATCAGTGAGCTGCTGGATAGCTCCCACGAGACACGCCCCCCCCCCCCAACAGTTAGTTAAGAGACAGCTGTAACATTGTAGCCGCCTTTTGGTAGTTGTGAGGACAGACAGAGCTTTAATAACTGATGACATTTAGTATACTCACCGGGCAGGAGGTAACACCAAAGGGTTACTTTCTCTTTTTACCAAACCTTTATGTCTTAGGAGCCTGCCTCACTAAACCTTAATTTTTTTTCTGTAAACCTCTTAATAAGTTTCCCATCACACTCTTACAAGCATCTGCAACTTTAATCTTTATTGACACAGGACAATGAGCTTGGAGTCACTGCCTCTGGTCAATCATGGTGATCTTTATGTGTCCACTACCTTAGGACTCTGGGTCAAGCCCCCCCTGGCTGAGAAAGGCTGTTGCTCTCCAACCCTATAACAGCTTCATGTGCTTTTAACGCCCTCCCTTCCCCACCACAATGGATGGGACTTCCCTCCAATCATCATCCAGAATAAGCCCTTCCTTTCCTAATGTACATCTTGTCAAGTATTTTGTCACAACACACACACACACACACACACACACACACTCTCTCTCTCTCTCTCTCTCTCTCATATATATATATATATATATAAAACAGTTGTGAAGTAACAACGAAATAAATTTATCGCTGAGGGTCACCACAGTATGAGGGACTGCATTAAAGGGTCATACGTAGCATTAAGAAGGTTCTCTTGGTGAGAAAATATACTGGGGGGAGTTGTATGGATATCTCAATTCGGGCAGAGAATTCGGCAAGGAGGGATATATTT
Organism: Mus minutoides; assembly: GCA_902729485.2. NCBI lineage: Eukaryota > Metazoa > Chordata > Mammalia > Rodentia > Muridae > Mus > Mus minutoides. Next base: position 55,082 of record LR756423.1, on the reverse strand, counting down.
AGGTAAACACAGGGACAAAACTACATCGATTAAACAAATATTAAACAGACAGACCCGACACAGTCTCCCACACGTTTGTAACCCCAGAGCTTAGCAAAGAACTTGGCACAGCCAGGGCGTCTGTTTAAATAGCGAGTTTAAACCGTAGTTCTACTTCCTGCCTTGAGCTTACCTCTCAATGAGTTTTATTGATTCTGCATTGTGAGCCAGGAGGACACTAGGGAACGGAGAGTCCTCGTCTTTAAGGAATTTGTATTCCTGCTCAAAAGCTCAAGACCTATAATAGCAGATGGTGTTGGTTGAGGCACAGGCGCTGAGCAGTTTACAACGTTTCTGTATGGCTCTTAAAGTCCCACAGCGGTCAGAGGGCAGAGCAGGAGTTGTGGTCCCAGCTGTTAGGCTGAAAGGGATCACGGAGATTCACAGATCTGCCTGAGATCAGAAAGCAGGGTGAAACTCTAGTTACAGATCTGGGAGACACTGATTTTTGAGGAGAGCACCAGGTCTGACCGACCTGGGGGAGAGCTGGTTTTTCTAGGTGAGGAAGGATGGAGCTGTCTCCGCTTTCTTCGAAAGCAGGAGAGGTTTTGGTTTCCTCTTCAGATCTGAACATCAATTAGTCTGTGGACCTTAGCCTTACCAGACATACACCCAGGATGCTCAGAGCAGGTGTTCCCTGTCACTTCCTCTCCTCTCCACATCCTGGGGACAGGGAGGGAACACGAAGAAAGAGACCGAAGGTGAACAGGAGGGAGAGCAAGTGGGTGAGCCCTGCTGCGGACCACGCCTTCTGCCATGACCCCCAAACCCTACTTTAAACTCCCGCCCCCTCTGAACCGCCACCAATGCTCTGCCCAGGAACGCGCAGAAGGCTGCGCATTGGTCGGTGCCGCGGTTGCCGCGGTGACAGGTAGGTCCGTGGGGGTCCCCGCTCGGGGCGGGGCTAGGGCTGCCCCTGGTCCCGCGCGCCGCCTCCTTCTGGGTCTCCGCCACTGGGACCTGAGGTCCAGAGCGCGGCTTCCCTGCGGGTGGCGCGATGGGTTGCGGGAACTCCACGGCCACCAGCGCGGCCGCGGGCAGAGGTAAGCAGAGCTGCGGGGCGTAGGTCCCTCGGGAGAGGGGGCGGCGGGGGAGGGGGTCGCACTTCCCTCGGCCCATCCTCAATTTCGAGCCTGGAGCTCGCCTGCTTCTGGAAAGACCGAGAGGAAGCCTGTGCCCCCTGTGCGGGGGCGGTCACGCCCGGATTCAGCGGGGAGGACAGTCGCCTGGGTCCTGCAGCCTGTCTCTGCATCCTTCTGGGGAGCAGAATTTCCCAGACGTGTCTCTGGTCCCTCACATCCCCTTTCCATTGGCTTGCATCCAGGCCTCACTCTGGACCCTTTGGCTCCCAGTTCCTGCGCCTGGGAAAGTGCTGGTGAGCAGATCAGGACTTTTCTGGGGGTGGGGCCGAGTGCCAGTGGGTTGGGGACAGCAGCCTGCAGGGCTCTAAAAACGCATCCGTGTGGGTCTGCTTACTTAAGACCCACCCTGCTGCCCGCTAAGGTTTCCGTAGAGAAGCTGCGGTAGCTAGACTCTCGGATTCGCGTGATGGAGCTCAGGACTTTTTGATAAATTTCCACTTAAAAATACATCCAAACTTGTCTGTGCAGGACTTCATTTCGTTGATTGGCAGGGCAGGGCTTCTAGATTTTCCTGACTACGCCAGGCTTTGTATCAAGTAACTTACTGTAAGATTCTGATAAAACTAGCTGATGTTGGGATTTGTTTGGGGTGTTCTCTGCTGACGTATTTTAGCGTCTTTTTGGATAGGGTTCCCTAGCTTCTCTAGCTGAGTCCAGTCAGATGTCACAGCCCACTCTAACCAGCAAGCGCAAACGGTAGTCTAGTCGAATACTGCAGTGTTTGCGGAGCGGATGTGGGTGTACAGCTAATGATTTTTGAAACCTTGGGGCTGCCACCTCCCTTAGCCAAGACCTTAAGGCTTGGCAGTTATTTTTGTGATTGATTGAAGCACTCAGGGTCTGATAATTGCACGTGCTGCGCAGACTTTTGACCATTGCGCTGCATTCCTGGTATCGCTTTTTATTTTGAGATAGGGTCTCACTAAGTTGTCCGGGCATGCCCGGATCTCTCTGGCTGGCCTTAAACTTGCTGCTCTCCTGGATCAGCCTCTTTATGAGCTAGGACAAAAGGCCTGCAGTACCAAGCATGGCTGAACTTGTTTTTAACATTAACAGGATGGGAACCATTGTGGAAATCTNGGGGGGGGGCACAGTAAGTGTCATACTTGTGGATTAAGTGTGTCTCAAGGGACCTAACTAAAACACCTGGGAGTCTAGGCCCAGGGAATGTATATCCATTCCAGGTGACCTCCGCTGTTTTGAATTTAGGTCTGTCTTTAGGATCTGCAGACAGCCACTGGGAAGCAAATCTTTTAGATTCCTATAGCAGTGACTCAGCTTAGTTAGTATGCTATGCAAATGAGAGCAGGGGCGGGATTTAAGCTGGGGTGTGGCCCCGTTTCATTGCAACATGGAAATCAGGAAAGTCTCAAAGCCTCAATTGTTTATGTCCAGCTCGCAGGTTCTTTGGCTCAGTGTAACCTATCGCTCCAGTGCTTGGCTGAAAGAAAAAAAAAAAAGAGTTGAGAATGTTAAAAAAAAAAAACCCACAAAAAACAAAAACTGAAAGGAGGGCCCAGGACAGATTTAGAAATGGAGCAAGTTTAGCGCATTTACATTCTTTAAGAATCTATTTTTATTCCTGTGAATGTGCTGCTGTATGCTATGTGCATGTAGGTCCCCGAGAAGACCACAAGGGGGCAGCATATCCTCCAGAACTTGGGTTACAAGCCCTTGTGAGCCACCCTGTAGGTGCTGGGAACCACACTGTGTCATCAGCAAGAGCAGCAAATGCTCCTAACTGCTGAGCTGTTAGTTCAGCCCTGCACAGCGACATTTTATTAACAGACTGGGGTTAGAGGGAGAAGTATATTTGTTAAGTGAAAATCAGAAGGATGATTGGGGTAGTTCAGAAATGTTAATGTACAAATTACATTTCAGTGGTGGGGTGGCCAAGCAGTCGAGACATTGTATTTTAGGCTGGAGATGTAGCTTTAGGTGGTACCTGCCTAACACACACACAAACCCTATAGACTCTTGTCTTCCAAACCCAATAAAGTGGACACGGTAGTGCCGGTCTTTAATGTCTCGGTAAATATTTTTCGAGGGTTTCTACCCCACATTAAATCATCTGCTTCCAAAATGAAAGACACAAAACCTTTGTATTGATAATAAGCCTTGAAGCAGGAGCAGATATCAGTCCTCTAGGCTAGTTTGTCTGCTTCCCTGTCAGTAACCCCGAGACATCACTTGCTAAGTTCCTCCTGGGCTAGTCCTATCCCAGCAGGCCGCCATCATGGCCTTGTGCTCACTATCTACCTACCCCATGGCCATTGGTACCTTCTTCCTTCTTTCCTCCCCTCTCCTCACCTCAGCCCGGGAACCAAAGCCCCACCTACCTCTCTTCTGCCCAGCTACAAGCTGTAGCCATCTTTATTCAACCAATAGTTTTAAGTTAAGGAGCAAGGTTTACACAACAAAAGCTGTCACCCATGAGCATTCACTCTTCCTGGGGCAACTAGGCCTTGGGATACAGAATTTAGCATTATTATACACAGCGACAGACCAAATCTCAACATTCCTGGCAGGAGTTCAAGGCCATCCGCAATAGTTCCTTCATAGTGAGTTCAAGCCATCTCAGAATCAAGTAAACAAATAACAACAACAACAACAAAATAACTATCTCCCACAAACAAACAGAAACAAACAAACCTCAAATCCTCCAATCAGGTTTCTTCTGCCAAGCTTGGTAATCCCAGTCAGGGACAGGGTAGGAGGCTCACTCCAAGTTCTTGGCCAGCCTGGTCTATATGGGGAGTTCCAGGACAATCAGACTATCTCTTAAGGGGGGGAAAATCCTATTTCTTGGAACCAAAAAAAAAAAAAAAGATTCTCTTTACAAGCATTAGATTGACTTTTTCCCCCTTTGAGTGGACCTCTCACTGGGTAAAGGGAACTGCAGCTACATTGGAAAGGATCCCTCCCAGTGCCCATCCTTAACGATCCGCTTTTGTTTGTGAAGGACAAGCTTGCTGGAGCACGCTGTTCTCTGGCTTGCTCTTTGCTAAAAATTACTTTATGTTCAGATAGAGCAGGGCAGGGAGTGGTACATCCCGTAGACTGGAAGGAGAGGATGCTGTGAGGGGGCGTGTTGGCGACATCATCGCTGACCAGGCTCTGCCCTTGGCTTTGAGAAGTTCTTCTCTAACAGTCCCCACCCAGCCTGTATGTCCAGCTGGCTGCCTTCGGCATTTGGTCATTGTTATTTTCTGTCCATCAGCTGGTGGTAGGAATTTCGGTTTCTGAAAGGGAACACATCAAGATGAGACCTGGAAGAGCAGAGAGGGATGCCCTAACACAGGGATGGCTGTTCCAGCTGCGAGCTGTGGCTTTGGTATCACAGTCAGTAAGGGCCAGGCTGCAGACCTGTCCTGAGCCTAGGAGATCCCGTGAATGGATGAGGCTGTCCTGGACCCCTAGGTATAAACTGAGCATAGCTTTTAAAATGTCCCAGGAATCCTGCTTTCAATATTTCATACTTTTCAGTAGTCATACTGAAGAAAAAGAAATGTAATTAAAAAGGCAAATGGAGGTGAAGGAGAGAGAGTGACCTCGGACTGGAATCTCAGGCTTTGATAACTGTTGCCCGCTGTGTTGCTGGGGGTGGGCATTTGGCTTTGCTTTTCTGAGCTCTGGTTTCTTTATCTATATTGTGGTGGGATAATTGGATGTACCCTGTTTCCTAGGGCCTGTGTGCAACTCCAGATCAGATAATGGATGGAAACACTCTGTAAAATGAGATTACCATATTTGCAGTAAGAAGTTATTAGTACTTTGAAAAGAAGGTGGCTTCTGGAAATATTCTTCTATAAGAAAATGACAAATCTACTTTTGTCTCAAGAGGTCTGAAACCATATCTATCTATCTATCTATCTATCTATCTATCTATCTATCTATCTATCTATCTATCCATCCATCCATCTATCTTTGTGACAGTCTCTTCATGTATCCTGGCTGACTTAGAACTTGCTATGTAGACAGGGCTAGCCTCCAGTGAAGCTCATTTTGTTCCCCACGTATCCAGGCAAATCCAGACATTTATTTCTCTTTTCTCCCAGCTATCTGAACCACTGACTTTCTTGGCTGTAGCCTAGGGAACTTGGCTAGTATGACAGATAGACATGCTGCATAGGAGCTGAGAACACGTGAGTCTATATGCCACATTAGTGGAGAAGCTGGTCTCAGGCCCATGAAGACCCCTGTCACTGTTCAGATTCCCTTGTGTCCTTGACTTCAAGCTTACCTATGGCCTATCCTGTGGTGTGGAGCGCTGTCCCAGAGACTATAGGACAAGGGAGGAGCTGCCATCAAGAGATGATTGGAGATTGGAGTCCAGCTTTCTGGCTGTTGGGGAGCTAGATGTGGAAGGCTTCGTCTGTGAGAACAGTTGTATGGGACAGGGGAGCAGTGTATGGTAGGATGCACCAGGAGCAGCTGAATGACAGGGCTCATCAGAGAAGGCTTCCTGGAGGAGGAGTTGAGTAGTTGATGTTGACGGTGTTGTGAGACCCTTTTGAGTCTGGAAGAGCTCCCCATTTTAAGGGTCTTAATCTTTCTTTTTTCCTTCAGGTGCTGGCTGTCCAACTCAGGACCTCGTTCATGTTAGGCAAGCACTGTAGTACGGCACCACAGAGCTTTCTTCCGATTCTTATTTATTTAATTTCGGGAACCCTTGATCCTCCTGCCTTGTCTCCCACGTGCTGAATTCCAGAATGTTCCCATCGCCCTCAGGAATAGCTCATTTTACTGTTTCCACAGGAGCCCTTTCTCCCCACAGGAGTTTTGATCTTTCCCAACTTAGAGCTATGGAGGACGGCTGTTTGTGGTTTCTGTTTTGTGGTGTTTTTAGCATTTCTCCAGAGAAATGGCTGTGCAGAGTGCTCTGTTTGGATAGTTATTCCCATACAGGGAGCCTTAGGGGGCCCTTGTCCAAGCAGCCAGGAACTCATACTGTGCCTCAGTCTTCCTGCTCTTCCTTCAGGAGGTGAAGACTGGAGTCCAGGGATTACTCAGTCCTTTAAAAAACCATGGGGAGGGCCAGGCCGAGAGGCACATTCCTTTAATCCCAGCACTCAGGAGGAAGGGGTGGGGGGCAGGGGCGGGGCGGGGGCGGGTAGATCTCTGTGTTATTGAGGCTAGCCTGGACTATATAACAAGTTCTAGGTCAGCCCAGGATTATATAGTGAGATCTTGTCTCCAAATAAATGAATAAATAATAAATAAATGACGAAAGAAAAGGAACACAGATGACACAGAGGGAAAGCTGGGGACTTGATTCAGTTGGTCGAGCGCCGCCATGTAGCCTCTGAGACCTGAGTGTGGGCCTCAGAACCTCCGTCAAGAAAGCTCAGGAGCTTTTACACATTACATCCAGCAGCGGATGGAAACAGATGCAGAGACCCACAGTCAAACACCAGGCGGAGCCCGGGGAATCCTGTGGAAGAGTAGGAGATAGAACTGAGCTAAAGGGAGAGGTCCAGGACACCATAGGAAGACCCACACAGTAAACCCTTGGGGGATCACAGAGACTGAACCACCAACCAATGAGCATGCAGGGGCTGGACCTAGCCCCGCCCCTCCATATTTCTAGCCGATGTGTAGCTTGGTCTTCATGTGAGTCTCCTAACAAGTGGAGGGGGCATTGTCTCTGACTCTGTGCCCTGCCTTTGGATCCCCTTCCCTTAGCTGGACTGCCTGGGTGGGCCCCAGTGGGAGAGGACGTGCTTAGTTCTGCTGGGACTTGATGCTCCAGGATGGGGTGGTACCTTCTCTTCTCTGAGGAGAAGGAGAGAGGGAACAAAGGATTGGGGGGGGGGTTGTAAGGGAAGGGAACTGGGAGGAGAGGAATGAGGGAGGCTGTGGTTGGGATGTAATGTGAATAAAAAAAATAAGTTAATGGAAAAACAAACAAACATAAAGAATAGAAATATACAAAATCCCAGCATGGGGTTAGGGGAAGGAGGAGACAGTAGGATCTCTAGGGCTTGCTGGCCCCTCCAGCTTTCCATACTTGGCCAGTCCCAGGTCAGAGAGATCCTGTGACTAGAGAGGGATGGCTCCTGAGGAACACCCACCTGAAGTCGACCTCTGACCTCCACGTGCACACATATGCCTGCAGTCACAGGAGGGTGTCTGCTCACATACACAGTCCATAAAGTATATACTATTAAGCGAGTCTTTGGAATGGAAGCCAGAAAAATCCCTTTTTAATGTAAGTCAGAATTTTTCTTTGAAGTTCCACCAGGAACCTGGGGAGCTGGCTCTATGGTTAGAGGTGGATGTGTGAACTGGAACCCACATAAGTGCTGGGTGGGCGTGGTGGCCGCCCGAGTGGGCGTGACAGCCGCTTGGGTGGGCGTGGCAGCCCCTGTGTTGGTTCTCTCTTTCTCTTTTTTAAGTCAAAGCTTTTCACTGAACCTGGGCTCACTATTTTGGCCAGGAAACCCCAATGAGCCTTCTGTCTTTGCATAGAGTACTCCCTCACCCCCTGCTGGCCAATGGTGGGATTACAAGCAAGCTGGCTTGCCTCAGTGAACATGGTGGAGTGAGGAAAAAACTTGACCATGGGCTTCCACCTGCCTGTGTATTCATGAACATATGAGCATGCATACACACATGCAAAAATGTGCACACACACATACATGAAAAAAAGTCCCAGCATTCCTAGATATCTTCAATATCCTGTTTCACTGTGAAATAATTGTTTATCTCCTGGGCAGTTTCCTTAGAAGCATTTGGCATGTGACATTTGCATAAGTCAGTTGTAATTTTTACCAGTGATAGCTCATGGGCAACCATCTGGCCTTGATTTTATGGGCAGTTTATTGTTACGATGCTTCTGATTTTTATGTAACAGTGGTCAGGAGGGGGAGGGGCTTAGCAATTGCCTTATTTATCAGTGTACCTGGGGAGTTAATGTAATGCTTTGGGGGTTCAATTATCTAGATTAGTTATTGCTTTGTCCTCAATTAGCTAAGTAATTGTATCCCCTTTACTGTAACCACAAAGGTCCAGCCTTTCCTGGTGTCTGCAGATGGCTCAGTGGTGTGGAAGTGAGGCCGAGGAGCTTAGCATTAACCCATTCCTGGAGGGAACCATCAAAGTGGTCAAGTACAACTTGCCTTGCTCTCTCCTCCTGCCCTAGGGCTAGAAAGAACTAGGACCTTCCTTCTGCTCTTGTAAGCAGAGAGCACTGCTTTCTCTCTGAAGCACATTGCTGTCTTGTCTTTCCTTCCTTCCTTCCTTCCTTCCTTCCTTCCTTCCTTCCTTCCTTCCTTCCTTCCTCTTTCTTTCTTTCTTTCTTTCTTTCTTTCTTTCTTTCTTTCTTTCTTTCTTTCTTTCTTTCTTTCTTTCTTTCTTTCTTTCGACAGGGTTTCTCTGTGTAACAGATCCCTGGCTGCCCTGGACTCAATTTGTAGACCAGGATGGCCTTGAACTCATAGAGATCCGCCTGCCTCTGCCTCCCAAGTGCTGGGATTAAAGGCTTGGGTCATTACACCCAGTCCTTTTTAGCATTTTTATCTTGTGTTTCCCTCCCCCCATGGAACATTCTTCTGAGACCCCCTTATATTTTATTCATAGCAGTATCCTTGGCCTCTAGACCAGTTTCCAAACTTACTCATTATATTTCAATCAATCAATCTGTCAATCATGTGTGCGTGCAAGAGTGCATGCACGAATGTGTGAGTGTTTGAGTGTGTAAGTGTGCGTGCATGAGTTGTATGAGTGTGTGTGTGTGAATGTGTTTGTACAGGTATGGTGGCCAGATGTTGGGGTTCTTACTCTATTGATTTTCACCTTACTTTTTATGATAGCCTCTTAATGAACCCGGGGCTCAGATTTGAACTAGGCTGGCTTCTGAGAACCTCCTGGCTCTGCCCCTTAACAAATACTGGGGTTACAGGCATGAGCTGCTGTGTCTGGTTTTCACTTGGGTCCTGGGGATCCAAATCCAGGTTCTTGGGCTTGTAAAGCTTTCTGCCCAGACCCTCAATCTCAAAACTTTTAATGGGATTTTTTTTTTAGCTTTCTAAAAATAATTATTTGAGTGAATATGTTTGAGAAACAAATAAGAAGGAGAATGAAGCTTTAGATTGTGCGAGCACACTGTGCCTGAAGAAGTAATTGGGAAAATGAACTGAAACTGTGAACAGTTAGGAGAGGCTGCTCAGCAAGCAGTGGGACCTGACTGGGTTTGAAGAATCTGTAAAAAGGGAATAAATAGGATATGGAAGGGTGGGTTTTGTCTCTTGACTTTTTTAGGGTGTAGGGGGTCCAGAAATCAAACCCAGGGCTTCATGAATGCTGGACAAGAGTTTAAAGTCCCACCTTTAGCTGGAGGGCATCTCTATTGTCCTGAGGACAGAATGACAGAAGTGGCCTTGGGGCATGTATAGGTAGTGAGAAGCCTGGCTTAGCTGGTCCCCTTGTATTCTGAGATGGGACAGAAGTAGGAGGGCTGGGCTGGGGCAGTGGGGGGGAAGGAGAGCATCTCAGCACTGAGCGTGCGGGGTTTGGAGCCCAAAGGAGCTGTGCTTTTCCCATCTGTCTGTTGTAACCTTGGTCAGCCTGCTTAACCTGTCTGTGATATCGTCTACTCGTCTCTAACATGGGGAAATAACAACCAGATCTTTGAAAGAGTAAAGGAGTTAATGTGTCTACCCTGTTGGAAAGAGTGCCTTCCCCACTGGAAGTGCTGAGAGCCTTCACACTGCTAGTGTCCCACGGGGAAAGGCATGAGCCACAGAAAGTGTGCACTTACAGAAGGGTCAAGATTCCAAGATGTTGGAGTCGAGCTTTTCAAGTGCCAAGAGTGCCCGGGCCAAGGCCAGGGTCCTGAAGTCAGGCCTGGAGACTGGCCGAGGAGGAATGCAGGGGGATGGAAGAGGAGGGATGGGGGGATGGAGGAGGGAGATGGACCGGTAAGTAAGCTGTTTAGACTGGGTAGCAGCAAGGAGGGTGTCGCCCACTGTGAGAGTCAGCCAGGAGGGATGAGTGTCTGCAACTTCTTGGACATATACATACCAGACATTCGGGAATGGAGAGGGACTGGTTACCTCCGTTGTCTCAGATAGGCAAGAACATATTTTTCTTCATTCCTGTTACTCGTTCCCTGTCCTCGGAGCTGACACTGTGATCACATGAGAGGCTCCTGAGGGTGGTCTTGCTGAGTCAGTCCATCCCACCGTGAGGTACTTTCCATGGACAGCCATGGGTGAGATTACATTACAGTAGCTGAATGGTATTGTTTTACCTTACCTGGCTTCCTTTGGTGTGGTGTGTGTGTGTGTGTGTGTGTGTGTGTGTGTGTGTGTGTGTGATGTGTATGTGTGTGTGTGTGTATGTGTGTGCTGTGTGTTTGTGTGGTATGTGTGTGTGTACATGTATGTATGTGCATTTGTGTGTGTGGTGTGTGTGTATGTGTATCTATCTATCCACATATATATGGTATATGGGTGGTGTGTGTGTGTCTGGAGGCAGAGGAAGACACCAGTATCTCACTTCATCGTTCTCTACCTCATTCTAGTGAGCTTCTGGCTGAATCTGAAGCTTGTCTTGTTGTCTGAGTTAGACTGGCTGCCCAGCAAGCTGCTGCCTGTCTCCACCCCCCAATGCTGGGGTTGTAGCTGTGTGTGTGTGTGTGGTCATGCCTAGCTTTCATGTGGTGCTGCAGATTGGAACTTGGGTCCACATGGGTCTGCAGCGAGCATTCTCACCAACAGAGCCCCTTCCCCAGGCCCCCAAGCCCCACAGACTTCGTTTGTTTTTCTTTTCCTTTTTCTTTTTCTCTTTCTTTTTATTTTTTTAGCCTCTAAAGTTAAAGCATTTAAGAAGAACCTAGAGTCGAGGAGTTTTTCTGTGAGAGCATTAAACTCATCGGCATGACTGCCTATTTCTGGGACACATTGACCTGAAATTTTTCTCTCGTGTTATCGGAAGAAATACAGCTTATGAATCTGTATTGTTCGTTCTGGGGGAGAAAAAAACCCCTGAACCCCAAGCCTTCATTTGAACTAATGAGTGGTTGTTTTCCTTCTTTAACCAAGTTGAGACTATGATTAGGTTTAGTGCCATGACTGGTCGGAGGAACCAGTGTGAAGTGTTAAAATGAAGGAGGATTGCTTGTTTTTCTCTGCATGTTTACACAGCTCTCAGCAGGATTTGTCTTTTGGAGAACAGTGCGACATTCTGCCTGTCTTTATTGTTTCCCATAAGCACCAAAGTTATTTAGCTTTCGGATTGCTTATACTTGAAGGAGAGTGCCTTGTAAGATGCACTAGATTTTTTTTTTTTCTAATATGAAAATGCATGCTATTTTTTTTAAAGATTTATTTTATTTATTATACGTAAGTACAGTGTAGCTGTCTTCAGACACTCCAGAAGAGGGAGCCAGATCGGATGGTTGTGAGCCACCATGTGGTTGCTGGGATTTGAACTCATCACCTTTGGAAGAGCAGTCGGGTACTCTTACCCGCTGAGCCATCTCACCAGCCCCCAAGCATGCTATTTTTTTAGAAGGGAAAAGTGACTGGATGTGGCTGAGAGGTAGACCTCTTAGGCTGTGTGTGGCTCAGTGATAGATATCTTAGATTGGGTGTGGCTGAAAAGTAGACCTCTTGGTCTGGGTTTGGCTCAGAGGTAGACCATTTGGCTGTGGCGTTCAGTGGTAGCACTCTGGCCTGGCATGCACATGTTCTGGTTTTGCTGCCCAGTGCTCCGTAGAGCAGGAGGGAATTCTCTTGGCTCATGTATGTAACCTCTCATATTAACCAGTGTGTGAATTTGAACAATTCTAAGAATGTTCTGGGCAGCCTGACTCTTTCTTCATACTCACTCTGTATGGAGAAGCATCTGCCCATGGGATGTTTCCTTCTAGCTACCATGGAAGCTACCGGGATAAGGGATAAGGTGGTATCTTTCATCTAATTGGCTTGGTGGTTTGTTTGTGTTCCTGGAATGTGAGACATGTCACTGAGAATGTATTCTTCCCAAATATGAATTTTACTGTGTATGATTGTTTGAGTATACTTGGCCCACAGGGCATGCATGGTACTGTTAGGAGGTGGGGCTTTGTTGGAGAAAGCGTGTCACTGTGGGGGTGGGCTTTGAAGCCCCACCCAGTGAGGAACAGTCAGTTTCTCCTGGCTGCAGTCAGATCAAAGTGTAGAACTCTCAGGTCCTTCTGCACCATGCCTGCCTGGATGCTGTCATGCTCCCTCCTTGATGATAATGGACTGAACCTCTGAACCTGTAAGCCAGCCCCAGTTAAATGTTGTCCTTATAAGAGTTGCCTTGGTCATGGTGTCTGTTCACAGCGGTAAAACCCTAACAAAGGTATCATGAGTGAAGTGTGGCTGGGTCCTTCCCCTCACCCCAGCCGCAGCTACTAAACACACACACACACACACACACACACACACACACACACACACACACACAAGTACTCACACATACACGCACATGAGTGCACCCGCCGTTTTCCAATAAGGCATAGCTATAAGGAGATGCAGACTTTGGGAAGGTGACACCACCCATTCCCGCTGAGCCTGCTTGGATATGCACCTGCAATGAGCCCAGCAGGGAGAGGCTCTAATGGTACCCAGAGCCTGGTGCAGTCAGGGTGAAGCAAGTGGATTGAGACTTCCTGATGGCTGATTGAAGTAAGTGCCGATTACTTGCTGCTGTTTTTTTTTTTTAAGAATTTGGCTACTACTATGCTTTGCCTTCCAAGCCTGCTCTCTCTGTGCAGGGTGCCCCCATTCTCTAGACACTGGAACATAATGATTTGGTGACTGTTAGACAAACACTGGAGAGCCGACTCCACAGGAGACGGTGTTGCTTTCCGGTTCTGTGCTGAGCCGTCCCTGGGATGTAGCACTTGGCTTTGGGATCCCCCCCCCATCTCCCCGTCTGGGATCACTTCATGTGCTTGCTCTTCAGCAACTGTGGCCTCAAGAAGGGTTTTCTGTATTAGAGACTCTGAGAATCAAAGTTTCTCCCACCTCTGGATGTCCCCTCCCCCACCACATAAGGAACAAGAATCCACTCTCTCCCCCTTCCCATGAATGAAACTAAGGAGACTATTATTTCTTTCTGGTCTTTCTTCTAGATCCTCTGCTTGTTTCAACTCTGAAAACTACTCTTTTTTTGAGGCACTGATTGTTTATTATTTATTCGTACTACCAAAACATCCTCTCTCTGGTTGTTTTTTTTTTTTTTTTTGTCTTATAATTTAATATTAGGTGTTTTGTATATTTAATTTTAGGGTGGTGTAAAGGGTTTTAAATTCCAAAGTGTCTGTCTCTGCCTGCTTGACTCCCTGCCTGCCTATCAGTCTCCTTCTGCACGCACACACGCAAGCACACATGCACGGACACATGCGTGCACACACTTTATGGAGGGAACTGAACTTGCGTTCAGCCTGGTGGAGTCACATGGCATTCGGTGTCTTTTCCTTACTCACCCACTTTGTAAGCATGCCTTCCCTCCTTTCTCTGGAATACTGTGACCATTTTCATTTTCTTTGAGAAGGACAGTCTTTTTGCCCTTGTTTGATTCCAGAGGGGAAATGAGGTTTCACATGGTATAGGATGGCATAATGTCTTAGCTAATAAAGGTAGGAGTCACACTCCGAGTCTTTCAGATAGAGGTGGACGCAGGGCACAGATCTGTGAAGAGCCGTGGGCTGTATTTGGTCTGTGGTGGTAAGGGGAAGGGGCTAGACTCAAGAGAAAATAGACTCAGTGTGCACGCACGCACNATTTAGGAATTTTCAATCTGTTTAGGTATTGGGTTTAGCTTTTACAAGTACTATCACACCAATACAAATGTTTTTCTTTTCCCCCACTAGGTCCAACAGGAGCAGTTAAAGACACGTGAGTACTTGACATTTTGGTATTATAACCTCTGTCTCTGAGAAAAGCTGTTATTTTTGTGGTTCTGACTTTTAGGAGTCTAGGTGTGGCTGACAAGACACAAGAGACTTTCTGTGCTGTGCGCTTGTAAATGTTACCATTTGATTGACAGCTAAGCTACTATGTGAAGGATGTTACCATTTGCAACTTTTCCTCTTAGCCCTTCAGTTACCCTGGCATGCTAGCTTAGAGTGTTAATAAGAATCTGTTTCTCCTCTGATTACCCAAGATACAATTTGCAAAACACATGAAACTCAAAAAGAATGAAGACCAAAGTGTGGACACTTCGCCCCTTCTTAGAATTAGGAATAAAGCACACATTGAAGGAGTTACAGAGATCAAATGTGGAACTAAGACAAAAGGATGGACCAACCAGTGACTGCTGCAGCTGGGGACCCATCCCATAATCACCCACCAAACGCAGACACTATTGAATACACCAGCAAGATATTGCTGAAAGGGCCCTGATATAGCTGTCTCATGTGAGGCTATCCCAGTGCCTGGCAAACACAGAAGTGGGTGCTCACAGTCAGCTATTAGATGGAACAGAGGGTTCCCAATAGAGGAGCTAGAGAAAGTACCCAAGGAGCTGAAGGGAGCCTGGGACCCTTCTGTGTCTCAAAGCTATCCAGGGAGAAGCCTTTACTTAAGCTAACGCTCCTTTGTTTCTGTGGTGATAACTAGATATTCCTAGATACTCAGGGAAATGGTGTGGCCATTTTCTGCAGCATAAGGGGATCTTCCTGAACGTTATGTGTTGGAAAGTCAACCCCAGACCCCTCTGTTGATACTTTGAGCTTTTTGGAGGTAATTAGGGTTCGTGAGGTCATGATGACAGAACCCCCATGATGGCATTAGCAGATTCCTAAGAAGGGGAGGAGAGACCAACCAAGTATGTTTGCTTGTGTCTCCATGTCCTCTGCCATATGCTGGCACAGCATGAATGCCCCTAGCAAATGCTGTGTGCTGCATTGGTCTTCATAGCCCCCAGAACCACAACCCAAATATACTTATATCCTTTGCCGAGTCTCAGTCTCTCAGGTGTTTTGTTATAGCCATAGAAACTGTATCAAGACATCCTTCCATATAACCCACGTTGAACTGAACTGTAGCCTGGATTTCCTCATCAGGCATCTCTACAGGCAGTTTCCTATGCTCAGGGATGTCGTCCGTGTCTCCATGCCATCCCTCTGCAGTCTATCCGTAATCTAGGTTTAATAAGGACTGTATTGGAGCCCACGATCTCAGGGGTTTCTAGTCACTGAACTGTGGTAGTTTGATTTCTGTTGCTGTGATAAAATACCCCGATAAAAACAATGTATAGGAGAAAGGGAAGATATGGCTGCAGGAAGGGAAGGCAGGGCGTTGGAACCAGAACTTGCCTGATCACATTGAATCTGCTCGCAGGAAGTAGAACAGGAAGTGAGTGGGAGGGCACAACCCCCCAGGCTGGCACTTCCTCCAGTGAGGCTCCACCTCCTAAAAGTTCCACAACCTTCCCAAACAGCATCGCCAGTTAGGGACCACACGTGCAAACACGTGGATCCCTAGGGGACACTTTACGCATCACATTCAAACCGTAACCATGGAGGTTGGGGTTAACCCTTCCTGTCCCCCATTAGTTAGATGCTGGGGCCATACGGTGTCAAGAGAGCATGAAAAGATTTGGTACTTATTTAGTGAAGCTTTCTGGGGAGAGCGAGGGTTGCGCCCAAAGTGGTCGGCTTAGCTTGGGTGGGGGATGGGCATGCCTTTGGTTTGTGTCATGGTTGGGTAATGGGTTGGGGCAAGGGATCTTCCACAAGGATGGGGCTGGACCTTACAGGGAAGGCAGGCTTTCCTACAGCTTGTCTGGCTATCAGGCTGAAGGGTGAGCGGAGAGGATCTGAGCGCTGTCAGTGCTCCAGTATTAAAAATAGAATCAGACTCTAGGTTTTTTTTTTTCTTTCTTTTTCTTTTAAGTCACAAAGGAGAATTCAGAGAAGACTACAGTGTTGTAAAGTTTTCAGGGAATTAAATAACCATTTCAAGTGACAGTTTTGGGGACAAAAGCAGTAATCACTTGCTTCAAATTCCTGATGTAGCTCTTGAGTTTCCAGTGGTTTCTGGAATGGCTCTGAACACACTTCTGCCCTTGTAAACTGTGTATTAAATGAAGTGGCCGTCTTAAGTGGCGTTTATTATTATAAAGTAAAATACTTTAAACTGAAAACTGCTGAGAACGCTGGATGTCCTGCAGTATGATATGGAGCCAAAATGTAGTTTTTGTTTTTGTTTTTGCTTGATAGGTTGTTCTATTTTTTTTAAATGGATATTTTATTTATTTGCATTTCAAATGTTATCCCCTTTCCCGGTTTCCCCTCTGCAAACTGTGGGTATACATGTGTGTGTTTGTATGCACACATACGATGACACACAAGTTCCAGTCTGAATACAACTTGTAGTAGCTTGTTCTCTCCTTGTACCATGTCAACCTTGAGGATCAAACTCAGGTCACCAGGTTTATCCGCCAGCAGCCTTGGCCACGGCAGAGAACTCTGTCTCTGAAAAACAAAACAAAACAATGCACACACGCACACACTTAGTGTGTGTTTATTAGTGCACATATTAATTACATATGTTGCCTTATGACACTTTAATACATATATATGATATTGTAAGATCAAACCAGAAATACCCCTATTTCAGACACGGGCTGTTTGCGCATGCCAAGGACCACGAGAGACCTATCTTGATGCAAATTGCAAGAGGAGTTTTAATTGGAGCTCCGGGAGCTCCGGGATGACCCGTATCCCACGCAGGGGACAGGGGGGTCGACCTCGTGGCTCGAAAATTAGGAGCTTTTATAACAATGGGGTGGGGGTGGGGTTGGGGAAATTGGTGCGGTTTCACATGATTGGCTAGTTTAAACATCAGCAAGATACCCAGGTAGGAGACAAGGGGGGGGGAAGGGGGAGGCAATCTACCTAACAATTAAGTCATGTGCTACCTTAGGCAACCTCCTGGGGCATTGAGACATTCCACAGAGATCACTGTGACATTCAGAGGGCGTTGGCTATTCTGTGATTGTTCCAGGAAAGGCTTGCCCCTACCTAGAGCCATCGGTTAGTTTAAAGGTTCACTTTCCCTCCTGACCCAAGGGACTCTATTTTGTCTTTGGTTACGTACTACTCTTTCAATATATTTTGAAAATATTCATTTCCTATTCCCTGTGTAAGAACCTAAGAATTTTGATTTTTAAAGATTAAGCACTATTTGTGAGAATATGAATATGTTTCAATGAAGACACTATTAAATAAGTTAACTCAAATTTAATGTTTGTCTTTGAAAACAAAGCAAGAAAAATCATAGACTTCAGGTTTAAACAAGATAATTCAAATACTTCTTTCACTTAAAACTTGGAGCGACATTTCATTAGGATTCTTTTTTTTTTTTTTGACAAAGCTATTTTATTGCCATAGAAGGTAATGAATGGAGAGAAAAATATCCAGAAAAACACATTGACAAGCAACCTTAGAAAATAAATTGCGAATATCTAATCTTGATTTGTGTTTTGTGCCCTGTGTGTGGGGGTGTGTGTGTGCATGCACTCGAGTGTGCAGTTACACACACCTGTGTTTACACATAGAAGTCAGAGGAAGATATCAGGTGTCCTCCATTGCTGTCTGCTTTCTGCCTTGTGACAGTGTCTGTCACTGTTGCGTTAGGCTGGCTGGCTGGCCTGCAAGCTCTCAGGACCTGCTTATCCCCACTTGCCAGTGCAGGGTCCCAGAGCCATGTCTAGGTTTTACATGGGTGCTGGTAGTTCAAACTCTGGTCCTCATGCTTGAAGATTGATATCTTAATGTTAATCCCTGGCTTCTTTCGTGTGCCCATGGGCAAGTACACCTGTACCCATGATGTGTGTGTGTGTGTGTGTGTGTGTGTGTGTGTGTGTAGTTGTTTTGTGTGATAGCTATTTGTAGTTGTAACTTGACTACATCTGAAATTAACTAAAACGCCAAAATGGAGGTAACAACTGTGAGGAATTTTTGCTTAATTTGAGGTGGGAAGATTAACTTCTAATCTGGATCTCTGAGGCAGGAAGACATGCCTTCTTTTGAGCTGAGAAAACACATGCTTTTCATTTGGATCTTGAGGTAGGAAGACACACTTTTAATCCACATCATTTGAGCTGAGGAAACTCACCTCTGATCTGGGCCACACCTTCTGCTTGAAGCCTACAGAAGGGCCTGGAAGAGGAGCCTTTGCTCTTTTCCTGCTTGTTCTTGCCTTGCTAGCAGTCCATTCCTTCATTGGCATTGAAGCCTACGTCTTCAGGACTCCAGTGTCTACTCAAGACTGGCTGAGACATCCACCCTCATGGGCTGAGCAACTACCGCATTCTTTGGACTTTTTTTCATAGCTATTGTTGGATTAACTGAACCACAGTCTATAAGTCATTCATATATATATGTGTGTGTGTGTGTGTGTGTGTGTGTGTGTGTGTGTGTGTGTATGTGTATTAATAAGTTCTGCCTATAAGTTCTTTCACTATCTAGAACCCTTACTAATACATCCTATGTTCTGCAATATCAAATATCAGCCAAGATTAAATTCATTATGGAAATATGTAAAACCATAATCACCTCAGAAGTATAAGCATTTGTATTCACCTTTAATAAATACTAAAGTTATATGCATATCAAATATTGTTTTTAAGTACACTTATTATCAGTAAATGTTTGGTTTGTGTATTTATATTACATACGAAGAGTTGTGTAGAAACTTCTAGGGACAAAAGAGGTTGGGAGGTGACACATGGCCTCGTGTGCATTGCCCTGGTGAATGGTAGCTGTAATTGCTGATGGCTTAAAGACTATTGAAAACATCCGTTGGCCGCTCTGCCATGAATTCCTGAGGGCAGAAGGCAAGGCAGCATGTGGAAGGCCTGGCTGTGAGTGGAAGCTGTAGTTCTCATTGCTTGTCATGATTGGGTTTTCCAAAGTAGGACCCAGGGGAGTAGGAATGGGAAAGAAGAGAGAGAAAGCAGAAAGCAGAGCAGGAGGGATGGAGAGGGGCCAGCGGTGCCTAGCAAATGTCTGCTGGTAAGACAAACCAGGGAGGAAAGGAAGGGAAACCCAGAGGACTGATTCATGGGATGCCGCAGACCCTCTCAAGTCCCTTGTCTGTGTGGGTCGAGTTCTCTTGAGCAAGTGGGCAGGATTCGGCGAATGTGAGTGACAAACAGACTTACACACAAGGGAGTGTGTAATATCTGAGTGTAATTATGAGATTGAGCACCAAACTTTTATACAGAGGGGAAGAAACCAGGCCAGGTACATCCATCAAGTTACAATGACACAATACAAAGGAGTGAATACATCAAAAGGACTTACAGGAGCCAGGCAATGTTTACAGTAAATAGTAAGGCAGCTCTGTTTAGGATTAGCCACTGACAAAGGATTTCACACCTTAGTTACAATTTGTGCCTTTTCCTTAGAGCCTTGTGAGAACTAATCAACAGGGGGTTCCTCACACAACCCCTGTTTACTAGGTCCAGGTAGATTCTAAAGAAAGAGTTTACCAGCTTGTTAATTATCTGCTAAGTAGTCTGTTTTCTACCTGGCTATAATGAGGATTGCCTCTGTTAGTGGGAGATCTATTTGTTCCCTAAAACTATTGTTCCTAGCAAGCATTCTGCAGACCCATTCTGAGCTACTTTTGGCTTCTCTCTATGTAATGTTAATTAGCTTCCCTGTCTCTAGAGAGTTATCTGAATTCCCTCTGAAAATCAAGAATTCTCCAAGACCGTTGGAACACTGAAAAGCTTAGTTTATGTCAGGATTCATTCTATGCTTAATATAAAAATTCCCACTGAATGATCTATGCACCAGACTAAATTCAGGGATAAAACTGGTTGTGAGAATGTTTTCCCAGGAGAATGAGTCCCTTTTGAAACCCATGTGTCTCATGAGTGCTTGTAGGTTTTTAGGCCTGCCAAGCTCTGCACTGGGATGTCTGTGGCAATGGGACAAATGGGAAGGGGGATGTGACCTGAGAAGACAAAACAGACAGCATATTCTAGGTAAGATCAGGAAGAGCATGGTTTTCTCCCTTAGGGGTGAGATTTTTATTATTATTATTATTATTATTATTATTATTATTATTATTATTATTCCAAAATGTCACAGATGAAGTAGTTTCATGATCTAAGTCCCATACAGCAGCAATGAGGTCATGTCACCAGTGTCATGGGAACAATTAAAATCAGTGATGGGTAGATGTGATAACTGGGACTTGATAGGTTTCTGTTGCTATGATAAAACATCATGACCAAAAAGCTACTCAAGGAGCAAATGCACATCAGCTTACAGCTCTCTGGTCACACCCCATCACTGACAGAAGTCTGAGCAGGAAGTTGAGGCAGGAACCTGGAGGCAGAAACTGAAGCAGAGGCCATGGGGGGATCGCTGCTAACAAGCTTGCTCCTCAGGGCTTGCTCATTCTGCTTTCTTATACCATCCAGGACTGAGGGTGGGATGGGGGGTATGAGGTAGCTCCTCCCACAGCAGGTGGGAACTCCTGCTTCAATTATTAATCAAGAAAATGCCCCCACAGGCTTGCACACTGGCCAATCTGGTGGGGACATAGTCGAGGTCGAGGGTGGCTCTTCTCAAATGACTCTAGCTTGGGTCCAATTGACCAAACACTAGGAGACACAACAGTGTCCTGCCATTCTCCATAAAGATGTCAATTTATTTGTCATTTAAAAAAATAATTTAAAACTCCATGATTTATGTAATAGCGAAAGAAAGAAAGAAAGAAAGAAAGAAAGAAAGAAAGAAAGAAAGAAAGAAAGAAAGAAAGAGATGGACCATCCAGATAATGCCCCACCTGGGTGGTCCATCACATAATCAGCCCTAAATGCAGACACTACTGCATACGCCAGCAGGATATTGCTGAAAGGACCCTGATATAGCTGTCTCCTGTGAGGCTTTGACAATTCCTGACAAATACAGATGTGGATGCTCACAATCATCTATAGGGCAGAACACAGGGTCCCCACTGTAGGAGCTAGAGAGAGTACCCAAGAGCTGTAGGGGTCTGCAACCCTATAGATGGAACAAGAATATGAACTAATCAGAACCCCCAGAGCTCATGTCTCTAGCTGCATATGTATTAGAAGATGGCCTAGTTGGCCATTATTGGCAAAGAAAGGCTCTTGGTCTAGCAATGTTTATATGCCCCAGTACAGGGGAATGCCAGGACCAAGTAGTGGGAGTGGGTGGGTAGGGGAGCAGGGCGGTGGGAGGGTATAGGGGACTTATGGGATAGCACTTGAAATGTAAATGAAGAAAATATCTAATAAAAAAAGAAAGAAAGAAAGAAAGAAAGAAAGAAAGAAAGAAAGAAAGAAAGAAAGATGGAGAGAGAGAGAGAGAGATAGACAAGGAAGAACAGAGGTGCTCAAACTGTGAGACAAGAGGTTGAATGGATGGTGTTCATGGGTTTAAAGCTGGTGATAGAGATACTTTGGGTAAGAGACAGAATCTTTAGTGCTTTTGGAGTTTTTATAGCCAGGGCGAGCCTCCAAAGAGGAGAGTTTCTGAGAGTTGATGGAATTTGCCCTGTATGCAGCACAGTGGGGAGCTTAGGAGCGCACTGGCTCCAGTCCCCTGTTTGGAGATGCTGGGATTTCTGAAAACAAGCTGTGTGTCTTTGATACTTTGAGCAGAATTGGTATAACAGGGGAAAAGACAAGGTTTCTGAAGGTCAGGAGGCAGCATATTCCTGCCTTGATAGTAGCAGTTCCTAACTCTACCTCTGGCTGGAGAGAATGGTGGAGACGCCAGTGGAAAGGGATACAATGTAGCCCTCATCTCTCTCCTCTGTGCAGAGGTTGAAAGTACCTGCTTTGTAATAGATGATCCTAGTGCTCTTTAGAAAAAAAATGGAGCGGGTCTGGATCAAGGGGCTCATCCAGGTACTGTGTCAAGGGGCTTGTCCAGGTAAAGAGGGAGAATTAGAGTGGCTGGGAGAAGGTTTGAAATTTTGAACAAATGAATCAGATTGCAGAAGAATAATTGAGTTGGAAATCATCCTATAACTGTTCGGTAGATTTGGTCTGAACCAAAGTGTTAGTTACATTTCTCCTGACTGCAACAAAACCCCTGACATAAATAGCTGCGAGGAAAGATTGATTTTGGCCGAGCTTCAGGCCCTCGTGGGCAGAAGGCCATGGCAGAAGGAGGGTGGGGCAGAGCCTCTTCATATCCCCAGGAAGCAGGGACCTCCTTCTGCCAGCTAGCCTTACCTCTTACAGTTTCCACAGCCTCCAGAAATTGTGCCACCAGTTAGGACAGGACAGGGCAGGGCACAGGTGTTTAAAACCCAAGCCTGTGGGGGGACAATTTCAGACTCAAACCATAGCACTGCTCGGAGGATCTGGAGGCCCTGTTAAAAAAATTCTAAAGGAAGTGAAATGATTAGGTTTACATGTGGAGAATTATTCTATAATAATAGCAAGTATGATTTGGAAGCAAATATATTGTTAATTAATAAGCCTGTTCTAGCTGGGTGGTGGTTCATGCCTTCACCACTATGCTCCAGACGTAAGGGAGGCAAAGAGTTTGAGGCTAGCCTGGGCTACCATTGGAGACTTCGCCTAAAACAGAGAAAGAAACAAACAATATCACCCCCCCAAAAAAAAAACCTCCCCTGCAATGAAACAAAAACCTATTTCAAAAGACTATCATAAAAAATAAAATATAGACAAGAGGATGGAGCGCTGGATCTGGCAGCTTCCAGATTAGATTTGTACTGTTTACACAGTGAGCCTCCTGGGTGGCACCCTGTCATGGATGGGGCAGGCACAGGCACTGGGTTGTTTTTCTGCTTCTCAGAGGGGCTCTGTAAGAAGAGCTTTATATTTAGAACATATTGTTTTTTTCTTGATGAGTAAGTAAAAAGGGTATTATGATTTTGCCACGTAAATATGTTTGTTCTGGGAGGTGTGGGGATGTGAGAACCTTCTAGGTTTCAGGCAAACTGAAGCTGTGAGGAGTTAGAAAGCGTTCATTGGAACAGTGGCTGCGTCTAATGGCTTGCTGTCAGTATTTGTTTTGGAACATGACATAGTTTTGTGATTCTAACCCTCAAAGGGTTATTTGGTCATTTAGGGTGGTTTGTTCAACCCCAAAGCTGAGAAAATATAATGATGAAGATATATTGATTACCCCATAGTATTGGTGAAGAAAAATGATGTTTGTACACACACACACACACACACACACACACACACATAGTTCTTGGATTGAACCTAGGACTTTACATGTCCTAGGGAAGCTAAGTTATAGCTCAACCCCTCTTCTCATTTTTAATTTTGAGACAGTGTCTTATTAAGTAGCCCAGGCTGGACTTGAACTTGTAATCCTCGAGCCTCAGCCTCTCTTTTGAGTAGTCAGGATCACTTGGCCTGGTTATAGTGTATATCGGATGGATTAATGCTAAAGAAGTTTTTTTGTTTTGTCAACGTGCTAGTTGTTGATAGAATGAACATCATAGTGTAAAATAATTGAAAGATTTTGTTGTATAGGTGGTTATTTTGAAATGGTCATGAATAAGATACAGTATTGAAAAGCTGGGTGGAGAGCCCACCCTTTGTCGAGCAACCACAGGCTGTGGTCAGTTGGGACGTGGTCCATCTGCTAGAGGCCAGACTTAAAAGCAAACAGAGGTTATTTATGGCTCAGAGGACGTTCAGTATCTGGTCCACTTTGGAAAGTCTACAAGGTGAAGATGAAGCAGAAAGGTGTCTAATTATCTGCAGCCTCTGAATCAATGTATGATTGACTCAGAGATGGCGAAGAAGAACGTTGTGCTGGTTTTGGCGAGCTCACAGGAAGTAGCTGCAGGGGGATCAATAGGTACCTTCTGTAATCTTAGATGCGATGATGGCCTTGGTACTTGGTGTGTCCTCAAATACTCCTCCTCTCTGGGTCGCTCTCTCTCTCTTTTCCTAAAAGGCACCCTACTCTGCTGTGTGGATTATGTCTCACCCTTAAAAGAGGATGTACCCACAGTTCCAAGACATTGAAAGCAGGAGGGGTTTTAGTTACAGCGGGCTGCCTTCAGTAATATCTGTTTTTGCAAACATTCTCCTTGACGTTGTGACCAGAGTTCTGGGAGTTTGCGATCTCAATCTTGGAGATTATTATACTCAGTGGGTGGCTGTAACCTTGACATCTTTTTCCTTGAAAACCTGTTCTTTGGCGAAAGGAGCTAAGTCTTTGCTAACAAAGACAGACCTCATTTCAATGACCTTCTCAGTATGGTTTATAAACTTGCTTCTTAACGTAATGGCTGATTCTTTGGAAAGGTTTCTGAGGTTTAGAACTTTTTAGACATGCCTCATAAAATGATTAGCAATATTTCACTCATATAATTTTTAAAATATTAAACCACATCTCATATAGTTTTCAAACAGAGGGGATAACCCCCCCCCCCCAAAAAAAAGAGAGAGACACAATCTTGATACCAGGAGGAGTCCTGCTCCCTCTGAGAAAGACAAGTGAGTCACACACATTATTCTTTAGCTTGCTGGTTGATGTGCCACTACGGAATGAAGCGGTGTCTCCTTAAAACCCATGTCAAGCTCTCGGTGTTTCTGCTCTTGAGACCAGAGAGCTGAGTCTTCCTGGTAAGATGGGTTCTGGGTGCCGCTGTGGAATCACACCAAACACAGCTCATAGTTCCGGTCCCTTCCCCTGCTTCCCCCCTTTCTCTTGCTAACTGGCCCCTCCATATATTGACTTTGAAGCATTCATGACCGATAATAGATAACTTGAATTTGTATCTTTAGCCAGCCAAGAGGTAATGAGCTCCATGCAAATATCCACCTTTCTGGGCCTTTAAGATTACTTAAAGATGGCAGGTGAGATGGCCTGGTGAAGGCACATTGGTCACTGTGGCTGAGGACCCACGCCTGGTCCCTGGGACCCACATGGTAGAGGGAGAGAACTGCCTCCTGTAAGTTGTCCCCTGACCTCTTGGGCACACCAGGACACGCATGTGCACATACACACACACACATAAATACAAAGGCAATACCATTTTTTTCTAAGTCCTTAAAGGACTTCCTCCTGGACTCCGACCATTTCTCCTTCCTCCCTCTGCGCTTAGCTGTCCGTGGGAAGAGAGAAGTCAAGACAGGCTTGTTGCATACAGTTAGTAAGCCATACAGTCAGTAAGCCATGTTAGTTGGGAATGCGGCATACCCAGCAGAGACATGCTGTGTAGTGTGGAAAGCCCTGCAAAGGTCTGTGTTAAATCAGCAGTATGAAAACCCCAACCCCCTAAATCTACCACCACAGACAAACAAGAGCTCCCAAACGCTGTTTCGTGGGCAGGCCTTGGATTTAGTTCGACGCTGCAGTGGTTTCTCAAAGCCTTTTGGGTTCTGGTTAGATAAGAGACAGCTGTTGTAGCCTTTCCGATTTTTTTTTTTTTTTATCCTCTCTCAAGGGTGCTAGACGGGTTTAAGCTAAAACATTTGAAATTAAGGAGGAAGAGCTGGTTTTCTCGATCCATGTCGCCAGCCAGCAGGTTCTCTTCTCTGGCAGGGCTTTAAGCACCTGTAGCTCCTAATGGGAAGTGTCTACTTGGGTCCCTCACCTGGCGGGGGTCGGGGGTGTGGGGGGGTGCTTGCCTTGCTTGGGGTGCTTAGCAGCTGCTCAAATGTACTTAGAATTCTTAGGCTTAAAGATGCCACATTAGCTAGAGAGCCACAGAGGTGGGAGGAGCTGAGATCCCAAAATAAGAATGGATCTGTGAGCTCCGCAGACCAAGCACATGGGAATTCGCACTGCCAGATAATCACCGGGGTTTCATAGTCACCCTAAATGGTGAAGCCTGGAGAACATGGGTGGGAATGAAGTCTTAGGACACACAACTAAATAGGAGAAAGGTGTGCCGGAACTAGACTTGGCTTATTAACCCTGATGTGATTAACAGCATCCAGATCTGGTAAATTTAGAATTTAATGCTACCACTTCAGTTAGTCTGACTATCAAAACCAAGACCCTGGGCAGGGAGGCTCCATGCTGGGGTTGCTCCTGGTCCCTCCATTATCACTTGGCAGAGGTCTGCAGAACAGAGCCTGTCACTGAGGTAAAGGAAGAGGTGGGGAAGTACATGAGCAAGGGGAGGGGCTCCAGGAAGCTCTGGGATGGTGTCTTATAGACCAGAGAGTGTGTCGCTGATGGCCGTGGTGGCATCCCAGAGGAGCTGTCGACAACAGGTAGAACTTAACCTCCAGGTCAGTGTGAAAGCTTAATAACAGGCCTCACAGTGGTAAGAAACCACGAAGATGCTGTAACCTGGAGCAAGCTTTGATGACAGCTCATTCACCAGAGGCTTCCGGGAAATAATTAGAAGCACAGCCTTCTAAATGCTAAGTATCTTTGTCTCTCTAGATATATTTATTTATTTATTTTTATTATAGTAAGACATACCAAAAACAAGAACAACAATAACAATACCCCAAAACCCCTCCTGTGGACCAGAAGCCCAGTTAGGGTCACCACGACAGGAAAGGCAGAACACATGATCTCGTTCTCCAGACCCAAGTTAGATCATATTCCTGGTGAAGGGAAGGCCAGCTCGCTTCGAGGAAGCCTTCAGCATTGCTGGAGGATGCCCTCCTGGGAGAAGTGCCTCCGAGTCTCGCACACACACACATGTGTGTGAACTTGCTGAAGTGGCCGTGCCCACAGCAAAGAGTAGGACCTCAGAGAGAGAGAGAGAGAGAGAGAGAGAGAGAGAGAGAGAGTCCCAGATCCTGGCTCTGAATCGGTATTAAGTCCAGAGGACCTAGCCGGGCGTGGTGGCGCACACCTTTAATCCCAGCACCTGGGAGGCAGAGGCAGGCGGATTTCTGAGTTCAAGGCCAGCCTGGTCTACAAAGTGAGTTCCAGGACAGCCAGGGCTACACAGAGAAACCCTGTCTCGAAAAATCAAAAAACAAACAAACAAACAAACAAACAAGTCCAGAGGACCTGTTGCCCACCATTCCTAGAGTGGTTTGTGTAGTCCTATAAAGAAAATTGAATTTGGGCCAAGGCTGAAATCACAGTAGATGCTGTAATCTGCCAATCCGTGCTCTGGGTGCTTTCTGAAGTTTTACAGTCATGGGTTTCAGGATAGTGTATTTGTCACTTGACCTCAACCCCCAGTGGTACTCTGACCGTGAAGTGAAAGCCATCACAGTAGCTAAGGCCAAATGTAAAACTGCTGAATCTTCTTTCACTGCTGGGATAGCAGGTGGAAAGTCAGAATGCACCCACAGGGCATTTCTGTGATTGATGTTCTCCGTGAAGACTTGAAAATGTGATTTCATGGAGACACCTTTCCCCTGTGGCTTTGACTTAGCCATCGGGTGTTATAGGAGGCAGGTTCATCCTAGAGAAGGATGCTGGGCTATTGTACATTTCATCTGATGGGTGCTCAAATTTCAACTAGAAAGGACTGGTGTGTAATTAGGGAAAAATTCATATATGCACCTGGCTTTGTGTCAAAGCCTGTGGTCAGACAAATACTGTCTTTCTGTACCAGAAGCAGTCTGTGTCACGAGGCACGGCCCATGGTTTACCAGCATGTTTGCCTCTGCGTTAGATGAATCCCTGGTTTTCTCCACCTTTTATTCGGCAGTGTTTTGAACTCATTGACATCCCACAACATATCACAAGTCCAGCACATCGGTGACCTTGCTAGCACTTGCAGCTCGTGAGCAGAAAGCAGGAAGTTAGTTTACTTAGTATGTAATGCACATGCTCAGTTCTGGGACCGAGATGAACCCTGTGCTCAATACCAAGTAATATATTAGTGGCCAGTCAGCACAGAGGAGAGCCACCCCTGACCATTCGTGTGTGCTTTCCTGTATGTGCAGGTGGACATTTGTTTGAGACAGGGTTTCTTCTTGTTGTTTCTCTGCATATGCCAGGCTAGCTAGGTTGCTGTAGGGGACTCTGCTGTATCCATCTTCCGTCTCTCCATGGGAGCACTGAGTTTATAGACCATGCACATTGCAGCGTCTGGCACTATTCCTTTTCTACAGGATGAGACTACGGGTGAGCAGAGTTCACAGAGCTCTCTGGAACCAGTTAACTCCCAAAGCCCATTATCAACTGCAGTAGATCCTCCTGGTCCTCTTTCTGGTTCATGAGCTGTGACATCACCTCATTTTTACTTTATTTCTCCAAGCTTGGAGCAATTCAATCTGTAGGCTCTCCTCTCTAAGGAGAGACTCCAGGCAGCAGAGTCATCCTGTTATCTGCTTTCCCCAAAGTGCTACAGTTCTGGCAGAGAGCAAAATTGGCAGAGAGCGCTGCCAATTTTGGAGAAACATCTGGACTCTTTTTTCCCTTGGTGGCTCCGGTTCTCACAGAGCTGGGAGAACGTGTGGTTTAGTGTTCTGCTCTCAACCCCTGAGGAAGATCTTACAGTCCATTAGGCACAGCTGCGAGCCACGTGAAAGTCGCCACCTTCCCCATGGAGCCTTAGTGGCCATGAGGGAGAACGGATCGCAGCCCCAGTGAGGCACAGATCACCTCAGAGGTTCAGTGGAGCTTATATGGCTGTGGATGTTCTGATCCAGCACAGCCAGCTTGACACTACATCATTAACTAATGATTTCCATTACTTCTATAACATAAGTTGCTATACCCTATAGTGCTGTGTATGGGTCTACCAAATTTGGCCTTTTTTTTTTCCACATTAATCTAGGTTTCTTGTGGGAATCCTGGTCATTCAGTACTCTGCAAACATTCTCTCTGACCCTAAGCTAGGAAAATATTAACTAATGCACCACTAAGGCAGGTTAATGACAGAATCCTTCAGACTATAGAGTTCTATGGGTGGGGGGCAAATAGTATAGTGATTCCTTACAAGGGTGCACAGGTGGGTCAGCTCTGTTACTCACACAGTGAGGGTAGTATTTGAGCTTGTGCTTGAAGACAAGTTGGAGCCCTGAAGACTTCAAGTTCCTTCCTAAGTTGCTGAGCAAGTGCTGAGATTAATTTAACATCCTAGTTTTGAAACACTGCCGGATAATGTGCACTTCTCTCCACAACGAATGAAGGAATGATCTAGAGGCAAGTTAGTTTTCCACGCCAATGTGTATGAGTGTGCATGTGTGTGCATATGTGTGCATATGTGTATAGTTGTGTTTGCATGCTTATGTTGTATGTATTTATATCTATAAATAAGTGCCAGTGTTTGTGTGCATGTTTGTGCCTTTGTGTTTGTGCATCTGTGTGTATTTTTCTGTGTGAATGCTTTCATGTGTGTGCACATTTGTGTGTACATGGTTTTGTGTATATGGTGGTTTTGTGTATATGGTATCTGCATGTGTGCTTGTGTTTATGTGTGTGTGAGTGCATATATTTACATATATGTACATGTGGGCATATGTGCACATTTGTGCTTTGTGTACATGTTTGTGTGAGTATGAGTGCATATGCTATGTGTTTGTGTGTGTATGTATTTACATGTGTGTGCACCTCTGTGTGTATGTACATTTGTGTTTGAGTATATGTGTGCAATTATGAAATGTGCACATGTGTAGGTATGTACATGTGTTTGAGTATAATTACATGCATGTTTGAGTTTGTATGTGCATGTATATTTATAATTGTATGCTTATGTGCAAATATGTGTGTGTGCGTCTACAAATGTGTGGAAGTATGTATATGTCAGCACACATGCATATGTATGCATGCATGTGTTTTAATATGTACACTTATGTGTTTCTGTACATGAGTATATATGTGCTTTCATGTATGTATGTACTTGTACATCTTTGTGTGTGTGTTTGTGCATATATTTGTGATGTTTATTTGTGTGTATATTTGTTTATTTGTATGCACAGGTGTATGCATGTGTTCTTGTGTGCAAGTGTGTTTATCTGTATATCTGTATACTTTTGAGTGTAGGTATACATATATCCCGAGTCTGCGGGACTCAGTCATTTCGTGGGAGCAAGGAGGACCCTTTGTCTGTAATAAAGGAAGGGCGGGAGAGAAAGAAAGGAGACCATGCGTTTGCGAGGTTTTGTCACGGTCTCACTTTACTTTGGTAAAATGCTCAGTTTTATACATACAGCAAAAGAGAGGGCATGGGGAGGTCAGGGACGGAGAACAAAGACTCCAGGAATGACGGACATCTGGGCAGGGGAGGATGGCAGCCTTGGAATGTCTGGTGATACATCTCAGGATGCTCGGCACCATTTATTGCCCTGAATATTTGTCTAAGATAAGGCTCTGCTGGTCTTGGGGTCAGCCTAGTGTGCAGGAGGAGGCAATTTGGCTTTTAGCAAGATGTTAGCTGGTCTTTATGGTGGAAATCACTGAAGGCCTGGCTTCCCACATACGTATATGCTTATGTATACATGCATGTATATGTGTACATATATACTTATGTATGCATGCATACTTATTTGTATGTCTTCCTGTGTTTTGTGCACTGCACCTATTGTGTGTATGTAGGTATTTCTTTGTATGCAAATACTTGTATGTTCATGTGTCACATATGTTTCTATATGCATGTGTTCATATGTGTTTGTGTATAAGTATACATTTTTCTTTCTGTATGCACTTGTGTTTCTTGTATATGCATGTGTTGTTTTTGTATTTGTATGCATATTTGCATGTTTGCATTTATTTGTTTGTGTGTGTGTGTGTTTGTCCACATATACATGTGTATGCATTCATGTATATGTGTGCTCATGTTTGAAAGACTCCTGTTGGAAAATGGCACGTTCCAATTGTGTCTGCATGTATGCTTATGTGTATGTGTGTACATGTGCTGGGCTTTTTTTTGGAAAATGTCACATTCCAGTGACCTTTTCCAGGGCAGTCTAGCATGGTAGTTTTTTGGAAACCCAAACTTTCCCCTTCCTGCTCCCTGAGCTTAATTGCCACCTCTTGACATGTGTCTTAGTTAGTGTTTTACTGCTGTGAACAGACACCATGACCAAGACAACTCTTACAAGGACAGCATTTAATTGGGGCTGGTTTACAGGTTCAGAGGTTCAGTCCATTATCATCAAGGTGGGAACATGGCAGCATCTAGGCAGGCATGGTGCAGGCAGAGCTGAGAGTGCTACATCTTCATCTGAAGGCTGCTAGTGGAAGACTGACTTCCAGGCAGCTAGGGTGAAGGTCTGAAGCCCACGCCCACAGTGACAGACCTACTCCAACAAGGCCATACCTCCTAATAGTGCCACTCCTCTGGGCCAAAAATATACAAACCTCACAAACCGCTTCTCTCACAGCTGTTTGTCCTTGAGCACAGGGATGCCAACTATGAGACAAGACTCTCAACTGGAGCCTAAAACCCTAGTCACCTTAAGGCAATCCCATTGGCCTGTTTGGCCTTTGGTTCCACATCTCTAGGCCTTCCTCTTTCCAGGTATCTGCATCTTGATAAAGCTTTCTTCTTCTTTGCATCTTTAAAGGGGAGCTGATACCTGCTGTGAAGGATTGCTGAGAGGGTGGTGGGAGAGCCTCATGAGCTTGTTGAGTTGGGAGGAAGGCTAATGCTCAGTGCTCTCACAAACTGCAGCTTCGCCTCTGGAAAGCCACCACCGTGATCTCTCACTGGAGCTAGGCTTTCTCTCTTTATCTTTGAATAGAAGACTGCAGAATGTGCCGGGTGTGGTGGCGCACGCCTTTAATCCCAGCACCTGGGAGGCAGAGGCAGGCGGATTTCTGAGTTCAAGGCCAGCCTGGTCTACAAAGTGAGTTCCAGGACAGCCAGGGCTATACAGAGAAACCCTGTCTCAAAAAAAAAAAAAAAAAAAAAAAAAGACTGCGGAACATAGTGTTTGAGTGCCCTTCTTCATGTACAAATGAGTATTTGAACTCTGGGGTTCTCTGCACTGATTTCTGTAGATTGAAGCTCTCAGAGCCATTGTGTGGAAGAGTACTGATGTATCCCATCCTTCCCTAATACACAAGAGAGACTGTATACTAGCCAGGGTTCTCTAGAGTTACATACAGAGCTTATGGGATCTCTCTCTCTCTCTCTCTCTCTCTCTCTCTCTCTCTCTCTGTCTCTCTGTCTCTGTCTCTGTCTCTGTCTCTCTCTCCAAACACACACACACACACACACACACTTTATTGGAATGACTTACAGGCTGCAGTCCAACTAATCCCACAGTGGTCAGCTGTGAATGGAAAGTCCAGGGATCCAGTAGTTGCTCAGTCCCACAAGGCTGGGTGTCTCAGCTGCTCTACTATATCTGCTAGGATCCCAAACATTCTATGGGATCCAGTGCCAGTGAAGGAATGGACTTGCTAGCCAAGGCAAGGGCGAGCAGGCCGTGAGGAACAGCTCCCTTCTTCCAAGTCCTTCTATAGGTGTCCAGCAGAAAGGGTGATCCAGTTTAAAGATGTGTCTTACCATCTCAAGATCTGGATCAAAAGCCCACATCTCCCTGCCTCAAGATCTAGATTACAGGTGTGCCTTCTATTTCTGAATTGTAGTTCATTCTAGATAGAGATAAGTGGACAACCAACAATGGCCATCACAGACTGGTTGACAATGGCTTGTGTTTTCAATTTTGAGACAAGGTTTCTATCCCAGTCTGGCTTTAAGCCCACCATATAGCCGAGGATGACCTTAAGCTCCTAATTCCCCCTTTTCCTGAGTTCCAGGATTCTGATGTGTGCTACCACACCCAGTTTATGTGGGTCGGGAGATCTAACCCTGAGCCTGGAGCACACTAGACTTTTAAAAAATAATTTATTTTCATTTTGTGTGTATTGGTGATTTGCCTGCATGCACGTCTATGTGAGGTTGACAGATACTGGGCTTATAGATAGTTGTGAGGGGCATGTCGTTGCTGGGAATTGAACCCAGGTCCTTGGTAAGAGCAGTCAGTGCTCTTAACCAGTGAGCCATCTCCCCAGCCCTAGGCAAACATTCTATCAACTGAGTTCCATTCCAAGCCCACTGAGGCCATTTTTAAAGCCCAGGGCTCCCGNGTGTGTGTGTGTGTGTGTGTGTGTGTGTGTGTGTGTGTAAAGGTTGCTTATACTGAGAACGCAGACTGGGCTTTAGATAACCGATAAGAGATAATAGATTTAAGATATGGGCTGAGAAGATGGCTCAGCAGTTAAGGATGTAGACTGTTCTTGGCGGGGATACTCACATCGGGCAGTTCGCAACTACTTGTAATTCCAGCTATGGTGGGTCTGATGTCTCTGGGCTGCAAAGGCCATATACTCATGTGCACATATCCACAGACAGACAGGCTCTCTCTCTCTCTCTCTCTCTCTCTCTCTCTCTCTCTCTCTCTCTCTCACACACACACACACACACACACACACACACACATGAATAGACAAACAATTAAAAATAAATATTAAAACATTACTGTTTTCTCATATTTGGGAAAGTTAAACTTTGAATCAGAGTTAGGCAGAAGAAGAACAAGTTAGAAGACACAGCTGCAATCGAATGTGGAGAAGAAGTCATGAGACATGATGCATGTGCAAACCTACCAGCTACATTCAGCTTCACAAATGATGCCTTCACGGTAGTGTGAGTCACTCGGGACCACAGCACACAGTTCTGATAATTGTGACTGAGCTTCTCAGCGCTGTTTCCCTGTCACCTGAGCTACAGATTTATGACTCCATTTTAGCTTAAAGTAGTAAATCTCATCTTATTAAGCCTCAGCAATGTGCACAACCCCGTGTCTGGTACAGCGTGGCTCTGACACTCCTCAGTTACAGAGGATTTGGCTCTTCTGCAAGGGCGAATGAAGCTGATGACTGAGATGCGTGTAAATACTGGGCTGAGTTCCGTAAATGACAATCTCAGTGTCACTGTGCTCATGGGCAGTATTCATCGGGTGACTGTCAGATCTGCTGGCAATGAGGGAGATCACAGGTGTGTGCATAGCTATGGTGGGACCTGACTTAAATTCCATGTGGGTAAAACCATGACTGACGGGGCTGCCGCTAGAATCAGAAGATTCAGTGAGGGGGGTTGGAGGTGTTTGGTGTCTGTTCTGATTGTGGTACCTTCTGGATGACTGCAATGTTGTCTTTTGAGTATCGAATTTCTCTAAGAAAAGTAACCTGTATGCACTAACCAGGGCTCCAGGACAGTGTCCCCTTAGAGATGGGCAGGGGAATTTTTGTGGAATGCGCACTCCTTCTGCACAAGCAAAGAGTCTGTTAGAAGCACCCAGAGGCCTGAGGTCAAGCTCAGGTTTTATTTTACAGGATGTCCCCATTTTGTTTGTTTGAGTAAAAGTAATATTGAGACTGGTACAAAAAT
>LR756423.1:0-20338 GCA_902729485.2 Mus minutoides | reverse complement strand
GTGACCCAGGATGAAGTGTCTGGCTTGCAGCCGAGCGGCTCACACAGGTGTGTTTGTCCTTTTTTAGAACAGAAGACTCCATAACGGAAGACGACAAGAGGAGGTATGTGTGCTGCCATGGCTGGTTTCACGTGAATGGTTTTGGCCATAGTGCATGGATGTAACCACACTAGCCCAGGAACAGAACGCAGGTTCCATCAGCCGGGATATTGGCCAGGATGTGCAAATACACAGATTAGGAATCTCAGCTTTGACCCCACAAGCTCTGCCGTGCGTGTGGCTCTGTGCCTTCCTCTCTTGTCCTTGAGGTGACTTCTCTTCCTCCCCTCTCCACTTCTTCTTTCTCTCGCTCTTCCTTGGGTTCACTCTGCTCCACTCCGCACTGCACTCCTGGGCTCTCTGCCATATGACACACACGTCTTTCCCTGTGAGGAAGTGATTTCTGAATATCCTACATTGCCTCACCCCTCAGGGATCTCTGAATTTGTCATAAGTGATGATTTTCATCTGACACACATTCCTCGACACATCACTGGACTGACTTAGCTCACTTCTTTCTCATCTCAAGCAAAATATGTAAATGTGTTACTGATTTAATACAGCTATTTCCCCAAAGCTTCCTTCTAACATAGAAAACCAAGAATCTTTGAAACATCCGGATTTGTCTTCATGATCATATAATTGTTTGGAGTGGTCCAAGCTCTGTATTCCGATGCTTCTATCTCTCTTGGACCCTTTAACTTGATCTGATTTCTTTTCTTAAAGAAACTATGGAGGAGTGTATGTTGGCCTGCCCTCTGAAGCTGTCAACATGGCGTCTAGTCAAGCAAAGACTGTACAGAAAAGTAAGCAAGGGTTTTGTGGGGCTATTTCCTCAAAACAAAAGTGTGTGTGTGTGTGTGTGTGTGTGTGTGTGTGTGTGTGTGTTAATCGTGTGTCTGTATGTATGTGTGGGTACATGCATGTCTGTATATTTGTGAGTGTGGATATATGTATGTGTGTGTCCTTGTATATGTAGGAGTGGATGCTTGTATATGAATGCATGGGTGTATCTGTGTGTGTGTGAATGTATAGGTATGGGTGTTTGTGTTTGTGTGTGTGGGTGTATGTATAGGTGTAGGTGTTTATTTGTGTGTGTGTGTGTATGGAAATTGGTGTTTGTGTATGGGTGTGTCTGTATATGTGTGTAGGTATATGTATATGGGTGGGTATCTGTCTATGTATGTGTACGCATTTACATTTCTGGGTGCTTGTGTGTGTATGTGTATGTGTGCACATACATGTATGGGTGTGGGTGTTTGTGTATGTGCATGTATGCACTTATGAGTGTGCAGATTCACGTGTATGTGAGGGTCAGAGGAGAGGCCCCGGTGATCCTTGGGATCTGTCTTCCCTTTGGGAGACAGGCTCTTTCACTGACTTGGAACCTGCTGAGTCCTTTACTCTGGCTGACCAGCAAGCCCCAGCGATCCAGCTGCCTTTGCCTGCTCAGCACTGGGCTTACAAGTGCATGCTCCGTGTGAGGTTTCTTTTGTAATTGTGGGTTTGGGGGCTCGAACTCAGGCCGTCATGCTTGCCCAGCAGGCATTTTACCTTGCTGACTGAGCTATCTCCTTGGTCTCAAAGACAAATGTAATTTATATTTTCCACCTACCTGAGTTAACCACATGTTCTGCAGTGGCAGTGAGCCATGTGTGAACTATGTGTTCCCTGTCACTGCTTCTCAAAAGTGCCACCCACAAGTTAAAGCAACCTCCACGAAAGCCCAGCTTGCTTGGAGATTGGGAATAGGGGTTTTATTTATGCGCGTGTACCACAGATACTCTCGATTTCTTGTTAATTTCAGTGCTGATGAGTGTGAAAGGGAAAAGCAGCATTTAAGCACGTTGACGGAATGCTGGCAAACATGGGCTGCATTTCCATAACGTGAAGGTGGACTTTGCAGTGCGGTGGCTACAGGAAAAAAGCACTGCTCACAAAGCTATATCACCTTATTTTAAACACACTGTCATTATTTGTTGTCTGTTACTGCTTGCTTTATCATTCGTCACATTTTAATATACCCAGTGTGTGTTTGCATATGGAGATCAGAAGGCAATTTGCAGTGGTCAGTTCTATACATGTGGGCTCTAGGATGAAGCTTAGGCAGTGGGTTCCTGTACCCTCGGACCCATCTTACCCTCCCTCCTTTATGATTCCTACGAGCAAGTGTGTGTGTGCACACCTGTGTGCATGTATATGTACATGTGCACATCCATGTGTGTGTGTATGTGAGTATGAGACTATTTGTAGTGTGTAGCTTTTTGAAAAATATAATGAGCTTTTAAAAATCTGAATGCTGTTATTCTCTCTCTAAGATTAGAGGAAGATAACACGATGGCTGGATACTCAAGAGGTACTTTGTATTTTCCTGAATGACCTCATGTGCTTGCTTACCCACGATGATGAAGAACTGCCTGTAGTTTCTGTGTGCGTCGAATGCTGGGATGACATCTCGGAAGCTCTGGTCCACTGTCTTCCTTGCTGCTACGGTTTCTCTTCATTCTCTCACAAATGCAGTGTAATTAATTTCATAAGAGCAAGCTGCATGCCTGCCTAAGGCACCAGGGCACACCAAAACCTGGGAGGGCGTAGGGCTGGAATGACAGATGGAGACCTCAGCCAGGGAGACTCCGGCTAGGAATCCCATGAGGATCAACACACAGTGTGTAGACACTGTGTTCTGGAGGAGAGATGTCCCATGGCACATTCTGTCTGACACTCCACTGCGTGTTGGTCTTGGCAAACATGCCTAGCTTCTTTTGAAGCCTCCCCTTTCAAGAGAGCTGTTTCCCAAGAGAGTCCATCTGTTCAAAGTCAGCCTTAGGCTTGAATTCAGGCTCTTCCACAGGCTGGTTGAATGGGTTACCTTTCCCCTGTGGCCTCGGTTTTATAATCTATAGAATGGGTCTTTTGCTTAGACATAGTTGTTATTGTTAGGATTAGATGAAATGAATGGTAAATAGCTCTTGCTTTCATTATTGCCTGTGTCTGCTTTATCCTCTTCCTTCCTATTCCCCTTTCTCTCCCTCTTCCCCCACCTCTTTCTCTTCTTCCTCCCAACCCCTTAGACTCTAGCAGACCAGAAACAAGAGTTCTTTGCTATTAAGGCCACCTCTTGTCCAGTCAGGGTCAGTCCTGGAGTTGCCAGAGACTGAGAAGTTTCCACATGGAGATTGAGTAGTTTTCTTGCTGGAGGACTGGGACACACAAGGTCTACTTCTTAAGGGAAGCCACAACAGCCTTAGGATTGTTCTCTGTAGAATGGCTCATCAGAGAGGCAGCATAGAGATTTATAAAGACTGGAAGCCACCCTTCACCCCCCAGCTCCTGAAAATTTGCCAAGGATTTTTTTTTTTTAAAGTCTAGTCTTTATTTGAATAGAGTGCCCCTTCCCCACACAGAATTCTGGGTTGCTGTCATTTTGTCCCTTGTAGAAGTCCCTGTGGGACATGCCTCCTGTGTAGGCCGAGCTGGAAGAATGCCAGCCTGTGCTACCATCCTCCCCCACCCCCTGTAATGATGTGTTTCAAAAGTGTAAGAACTGATGAGAAGAGGGTTCTATAGACTAATGCTGGAAACCTGGTTCCCTCTGCTGCACACAGACCCCAGGTGAGCTGTGCTGGGCCTCAGCTTAATCGCTTGCCCTTGTGTGGGGGTCAGAAGTTCCCTAGTATCAGTTTAGCAGTTACTGCTGACACAGCCCCTATGGCTTTAAGGGGCTAGCTCACTGCTCCTGGATGCAAGTGCCTTCTCTGTCATCCTCTCCTGTCTGCTCTGTCTCTGACGGTGTCTCTAAGTCGTCAGTTGGTCCTGGTTTCCCTCTGCCTCACCTTTGAATCACCTGAAAGCTTTTTCTGAGTGACCGTGTGCCCATTGTGCCACTTGTCTGTGACACTCCGACACCCATCATTCTCCAGGCCCATCCTTTGGGCAGATTCTTGATGCACGGACTGTCCCGGGAAGCTTCTGATACGAAGGGCAGGCTACACTTATTTTTGGCTAACACCCCGGGCTTTCTGAATGGGATTCCCCTTTGTGAGCTCAGTGGGTTACATTTTGAGCCAAATCGAGGAACAGCTCGATGTTAGCACCACTTACACAATGACACCTGACTCCAGAGTGGAAACCACGGCCATAGAGCTGTGTCTTTTTAAGAGGCATCCTCTACTCAGGAGGGAAGTGATGGATGGCATAGACCTGCTTTCCACAAAGCCATCAAACAACAGTTTATGAGATGGCTCTCAGATGCCAGTGTGGGCCAGTTTCATCAGCACCCCCCCCCCCCCCCCCCCCGGGAGCTGCACAGGCTGTGGATGCATAGGGCCCCTCTGCAGTAGAGTGTCGGGAAGGGATGGAGTTATCACTGGATGATCTATAGTGTAAGTTCAGTGCTGATGTGCATACAGCCTGGTCTGGCCGCTGTTATTCTATATAATTTTAATTATATTTTACAAGTCTCTCAGCATCCAATTTGATCTCTTTATATAAATATTACCAATGTTTAGAACTATACTGCCCAGCACTGAATCTTAAGTAACTGTTGACTGGCTATTGAACACACACTCTGCTTAAAAACAAATCAGTTAAATAATTTGCAGGCTTAGGGCATGCACTTTTGTCTATGTTGTGATTTTTTTTGAATGTGCTAATTCTTTTTCCTCCCCCTTTTCTTATTTTTCCTTCATAGCTTGTTCATGAATTTGGAAGGAACTTGGCTCCCGCGACACTGAATGAACACAGATATCTTCAAACAAATTCTGAAAGGTCGTTCCTGCTGTGCCACCTTGCCCAAATCCTAGCTATGTAGTGAAAGCCATGAGTCCATACTGGATGTCGTGGCCATAGAAGGGACTTTGTGCCACCCACCAATGAGAGACCATAAAGGCTGTTGCTACCCGGCCTGGGTCACCAGACTCCACACCGTGGTGTCTCCCCTCCTGGCCATCCAGCACAGTTCACCAAGCGCATGTCTTTTCACTGATAATCTTTTGATAGTTTTTATATGACACAATCCTTTTTGTATTTATAACATGGTCGTAGGGCCACATAAAGGAATTACCTGAAGTAATATATTGCCTCTTGTCTTCGATGTTTCTATGTCATTATTTTTTAGCTGTAAAGTTGGTAAATGGATTCTTATAACCATCTCCCTTTTTTACTAGTTGGTTTAAAATTTTTATTTACATGCTGGGAGAAGTCCCTTTGTTAAGAACATTGCAGCATTTGAAAATGAACTTGTTAAATGTGCATGCTATACACACATGTGGACTAAAGTCCTCTTTTCTTCAGTCAAAGGCTTAAATAATTATAAACAGTCTCCAGCCACACAGTTGCCTGTTCTCCCTTTGTGTAGCCTGAGCATCTCATCATGTTAACTCCGCACTGTCTCTTAGGATGTAACTGAGGACAGTTAATGTTTAGTGGGGTATCTGGAAAATGCTTAATTTGCTAACAATGCACTCATGACAGCAATGTAAGGATCTTGGTTTACCAATGTATTTCAACAATTAAACATTTTTATCCCTCTTTTCCTGGATTTCTTAATTATTTTCAAAAGAACACTTTCAAAGAAGCCACACGTGGTATTATCATATGTAAATAGAGTATATCAATATTTAAATGTAACACTGGTTGTCTTAGCTAGGGTTTTATTGCTGTGAAGAGACACCATGACCAAAGCAACTCTTATAAAGGACAACATTTAATTGGGGCTGGCTTACAGTTTCAGAGGTTCAGTCCATTATCATCATGGTGGGAAACATGGCAGTGTCCAGGCAGGCATGGTGTTGGAGGAGCTGAGAGTTCTACATCTTGATCTGAAGGCAACATCTTGATCTGAAGGCAGAAGAAGAAGATTTATACCATACTGGGTACAGCTTAGGCATATGAGACCTCAAAGTCACCCCCACAGTGACACACTTCCTTCAACAAGGCCACACCTTCTAATAGCGCCACTCCCTATGGACCAGGCATTTAAACACATGATTCTATGGTGACCATGTGTATTCAGACCCCCACACTGGTTAAATAAGATTACTCTGAAAAGTAGGATTTGTTTTTTTCCTTAAAGAGAAAGGCACAGTCGTCCATATTTGCTAAATGTAGAGCCATCGAATTGCTAAAAACAAAAAAAAAAAAATAAATAAATTGAAAAGTAAAAATTACCAAGCACTTAGTAGGCACATATTCCTGTCAATGTCCACAAGTTCACTATGGGACTCAGTGGAGACATCCATTTGTACATCATTAATAATAGCAACCCTGAGAAGCCTGAGGCAGGAGAGTCAAGGGTTCAAGACCAGCTGGCTACACAATGACTTTGAGATGATAATAAGCTACACAAGACCTTGTCTCAGAATATTTTTAAATTAAAAAAAAAATAGCAACTACATTGGCTTCAGAAAACTTAATTCCCAGCTGGGCGTGGTGGCGCATGCCTTTAATCCCAGCACTCGGGAGGCAGAGGCAGGCGGATTTCTGAGTTCGAGGCCAGCCTGGTCTACAGAGTGAGTTCCAGGACAGCCAGGGCTATACAGAGAAACCCTGTCTCGAAAAACCAAAAAGAACAAAAGAGCAAAAAACAAAAAACAAACAAACAAAACTTAATTCCCAAATAACTGTAGACAGAATACAAGGATAGGCTGGGGACATGGTCCAGTAGGAATTCCAATAGTTTTCCTGTCTTTGTTGTTACTGTTCCAGTCTGAAATTACACTGTGTCTCAATTAAATGTATCAGTTTTGTTTCCTCTTCTTCCTGAGGATGCCTGCTCAGCTCTCCCCCGGGCTTTGGAAGCCTTCTGTGTAGGAATTTTGGAACATGTCCCTTAATGTGAATCTCTGTGTGCTCTTCTACTAGACTGTGGTTACAGATCCTGAGGGAAACCCTCCCACTGAGATGGAATGCCCCTCATTTAATCAAATCCTGAGATCTCAGGATCCCATCTTATTACTGGTGACATTGACCTTGAACCTTTGGTTGAGAGGTGTGGTGGTTTGTATATGATTGGCCCAGGGAGTGGCACTATTAGGAGGTGTGGTCTTGTTGGACTAGGTGTGTCACTGTGGGTGTGGGCTTTAATACCTTTGTCCTAGCTGCCTGGAAGCCAGTTTGCTGCTAGCTGCCTTCTGAATAAGAGGTGGAACTCTCAGCTCCTCTTGCACCTTGCCTGCCTGGATACTGCCTGCTCCTGCCTTGATGATAATGGACTGAACCTCTGAACCTGTAAGCCAGTCCCAGTTAAATGTAATCCTTATAAGAGTTGCCTTGGTCATGGCCTCTTTTCACAGCAGTAAAAACCTAAGACAAGAGGGATCTCAGCTTTCCACCACTGTTTCTAGTTTCCCCTTTCTGGTCTTTCTAAATGCACCCTGAATTTAGAACACTTCAAGATGGGTGTTGAATGTCCACCCCCTGGAGGAATTTGGGTGTGTTTATTAAAAAAAATATGACATTTTTGCAGTATTCTTGTTGTAACCAGGGTTCTAGTTATTTTCTAGGTACCTGGGGATGATTTACTCAGGGTGTATACTAAGCCAATCACTATTCAGCAAGCACCTAGTTCATCATTTCTTTGGAAAAGAAACATTGTTACTGATGGAATTGACTTGCATACTGGGCCACTGGGAACCGCAGCTTGCAAGTCATAGTCAGGTTGGCATAGACTCATCTGATGGTGCTCTCCCTGGTGATCCCAGCCACAGTCTGCCATGCCTCCGGTAGGAGAGGGGAACATTGGGGTCACCGACTGCTGTACTTGGTGAAAACTACCGAGTGCGTGTAGCCATGTCATCTGTGTATGTGTCTGCTACCGGAAGGATTGGGCCGTGGACACTTGATTGCTTTAGATAGAGAAAAACTTTGCTGCAGAGGGGGAAAAAAGCATCTTGCTAATTGAATATTTTTGGAGAGCCACTTGGAGACTGCAGGTATTCAGTTTCTCCTTAAAGTTTCCATGGCTAATATGAATACTGTCTTTGGCTCCTGTCTTCCAGAGGGATGACTGGGGACTGAGCTCAGGGTCTCATGTGTGCTAGGCAGGTATACTGAGCTACACCCCTAGACCTATGCTAGGGTGCTGTGGCATAATTACTGGTTACTCCAGTCCTTATTTTTCTTCCCATTCCTTCAGAAGTTACTACTAGGAGTTCTCGTAGGTATGTATGAGGCTGGCCTCAAACTCAAGAACTCTGCCTGCCTCTGCCTCCAGAGTGCTGAGATTAAAGGCATGGGCCCTGCCCAACTGCCCTTTGGCTTTTATTTTTATTTTTAATGATGCAATAAACATAAATGATGTATGTGTATGTATTTTCAGTAAGAATATATGGATATTTATTTATCTTGCTCTTCTGCTTACAATCAGTATTATCATGC
Organism: Mus minutoides; assembly: GCA_902729485.2. Lineage (NCBI taxonomy): Eukaryota > Metazoa > Chordata > Mammalia > Rodentia > Muridae > Mus > Mus minutoides. The sequence continues at coordinate 11,923 of LR756423.1, read as the reverse complement.
TTTGTGGATTTGCCCATCTTTGACCATTGGGTATTTTTCTGGTCTAGATTATGATATACTCTGATTTTTTTCTCCTGTGCAGATTGACTCTCAATAGTTAGCAGTGCCACAAAATAAAGATTGTCTTTTCAAAAGTTAAAACTCCATCAAATTCCATTACAAATGAACAGTGTCTTCCATATTATGACAAGTTTCAACATTTCCCTTCCACTAGGGAATCGGCTAAATTTAGAGCTTCCTAATTCTTGTATGTTAATAACACAGACACCCACCTCCTGAGTCTTAAGGCAAATGATTAATGTCTTTCTAAAGTACTGTAAGAATCTGGATGACAGAAGAGGGTAAACCATTAATGTGGAGACTAACAAAGAAAAACGGGCCTAGATGTACTGGCTAGTTTTGACCAACTTGGCACAAGCCAGACTCACCTGGAAAGAGGAAATCTCCAGTTGAAGAATTTATATCAGACTGGTCTGTGGGCATTTTCTTTATTAGTTATTGACATAGAAGGGACCAGCCCACTCTGGGCAGTGTCAGTCCCTAGGCTGGAGGTCCTGGGTTATATAAGAAAGCAGTCTGAGCAAGGCTAGGAGAGTAAGCCAGTAAGTGTGACTTCTCCATGGTCTCCACAGTCTCTGCCTCAGCTCCTGCCTTAATGTCCCTCATGATGGACCATCACTTGGAAGTATAAGATGAAGTGAACCCTTTCCTCTTTACCTTGCTTTTTATCAGCATTTTATTGTAGCAAAAAGAAGGTAAGCTATGCACTGGTACCACCTTCAAAATGCCTGAAATGTAAGAGTTTACACCTCCCCCAACAATATGCCCCCCCCTTTTTTACGAGATTATTGTTAAATATATGGTGGAGATGTTTGTCAGGGCATTTGTAGTTAGGAGGCTGTCTGATGAAAACGTGACTTTTGAAGCTTTCTACACACATTGTAGGCTCTGTTGCAAAGATTGCTAACACCTTCCTAATTTCCTGCACAGAGGTTTTAATGGAGAAGAGGTGATGGAGGGAGCTTGTGTTCTTCAACCACAGATGAGTGCCTTTCCGGCCTGGGAATTCATACAGCTTTCAGTCCTAGAAGTCAGAAGCTGCAGGAGCTGCAGTGAAGGAGAAGCAGGTGCTGCACTTGCAGGACAGGATGAATGCAAGAGAAAACACATATGAGATCGTGCATATGTGAAGGAAGTTTTCATTTTTAATAAAGTTATTTTTAGTGCACGTGTGAGTGTATGTGCATGTTGTGTGTGTGCGTGTATGTGTGTATTTGCATGTGTGTATGTGCATGTGTATGCGCATGTGTGAGGCCCTACAGAGGCCAGAAGACAGCATCAAGCCCTTCTGGAGCTGGATTACATGTGGTTGTGAGCTGCCCAGTGTGGGTGCTGGGAACCAAACTTAGGTCCTTTGGAAAAGCAACAAGCACCTTTAACTGCTGAACCATCTCTCTGCCCTTTGTGGTTTTTTTTTTTTTTTTGAGACAGGGTTTCTCTGTGCAGCCTTGGCTCACTCTACAGACCAGGCTGGGCTCGAACTCAGAACTCTGCCTGCCTCTGCCTCCAGAGTGCTGAGATTAAAGGCATGGGCCCTGCCCAACTGCCCTTTGGCTTTTATTTTTATTTTTAATGATGCAATAAACAGGGTTAGGTGGTGCACGCCTTTAATCCCAGCACTTGGGAGGCAGAGGCAGGCGGATTTCTGAGTTCGAGGCCAGCCTGGTCTACAAAGTGAGTTCCAGGACAGCCAGGGCTATACAGAGAAACCCTGCCTCAAAAAACAAAACAAAACAAAAACAAACAAACAAAAACAACAACAAAAGAAATGTCAAGCTTCCCCTGGTAGTCCATGAATAAATCGGAATGAACTTAAAGATGATGTAATGATGAAATTGGAGAACTGAGGAAAATCCTGGTAAATGGTCGGTCACCTGTCCTGAGACAGGGAAACAGTTTGACGTGAATGAAGCATGACCGTAAGGTGACCTGTTGCTCCGCTTGATTACGTGAAAGATGAAAACGTGTCTGAAACCTGGGAACACTGGAAAAGTAAACGGCTGGGAAACAGGGCAACATTCGTGGTAACCACGGGGCTACCCTGCTCTGCATCTGAGAACTCTCGGCAATGTTTGTGATGATCATAGGGCTATACTCATCTACAAAGAACTCTCACATAAAGTGCCTGAGAACGTGAGCAAGGATGCAAAGAAGATGGCTCACTGAAGGGCTGTTACATAGCCACTGAGCCTTCCAGGAGGGCTCATCACATTGAAGTCCAAAGTCTGGAAGTAGCAACCAGGAGACAACTTGATGAGCCAACTCTCCCTAGCCTACAACATGTCCCCCACCCCGTCCTGCGGCTGCCAGCGTGATGACGTCATCACTAGCAGCATGAAGACATCTGCTCCTGATTACTGTGCCTTTCTTGCCCACATCACTGATGAATCTGAAGTTCGCAGACAAGAACCCCCTTATCTATACTTTCGAATTCTTGTGACCAAATATCTGACAGAAACACCTGAAGGGGGGTGCTCTAGTTTAACTTGCTGCTGTGACAAAATGCTCCCACAGACAGCAACCGAGGGAGAAGGGGCTTATTTTGGCTTACCCGCTTACTTTCAGCTTAAGGCCCACCTTTGAGAAGTGACACGGAAGAGCCTGCTCACACGTATCCACAGTCGAGGGCAGAGAGCAATGAATGCACGCAGGCCTGCTTGATTGCTTTCTCCTCTTAGCCGGTCCAGGACCCCCGAGTAGGAGTGGCACCCCCCACAGTGGCACGGAGGTCCCCACACCAATTAACAAGACAATGCCACCACCCAACCCAATTTGGACAAGTCTTTAATTAAGAATCCTTTCCACGGTGATCCTTGGTTGTGTTGACAGTTAAAAAAAAACTATCCCGGGAGAAAAGATTAACGTTGGCTCTGGGGATTTCACTCCTTTGTACTGGGGACAGAATAGGGGAGCTTATGGAGGAGAGATGGTGGTGAGACAGACCCAGGGGGCCCGAGTCAGCAGCTGTGTAACCTTTAAGACCCGGTCCTAACGGATAGCTTCCACTAGAGAGGCCCCACCCTGTCCAGTCCCATGGTTTGAATCTGAAGTGTCTGCCATGGGCTTACAGTTTAAACGCTGTTCTCAGGTTTGTAGCGACATTGCGCAGGGATGGACCATTTCTCTTCCTTTCCTTCATATTCTCCAAAGGCACGGGATGGTCTAGACTGAGGAGTCCTATACAACAGGTCTCTATGCTGACCTCAAGGGACAGCTCACTACACAGCTTTCCAAGCTCAGCCTCATTCCTTTATTCCAGTGTTTTCTCAGGTGCCCTCACACACACACCTGCCCTGCCCCAATCTCTTTCCCTCTCTAATGCTGCAGACCACACCAGCACTATCTTGTACCTGGACCTCAATGTAGTTATTCAGGCAAACATTAGGCAGGATGGAGGGAGGGTCCTACTTCTCACTCCTCAGTGAATACCACTGCTGCACACAGTGGACTTAATCCAGGTAGGGTTCACCTAGTGGGGCTGCTATGGAATATAATGCTGGCTGGCATTTCATCTGTTGGACAGCTTTCTAGACATGTACAGATGTTGGTCTAATTAGATACAACAAGTGCCTCATCTTTATGGTTATAGACAACATTGAACCAGCTTTTTAAATGATTGGTATAAAGTCTACAATAAAACTTTCAGGTTTTTGATTTTTGGCTTTAAAGACAGAATCTCATGTAGTTGAAGCTGGCCTTGAACTCACTGTGTAGTGGGGGATAGATTCATCTCTCTGCCTTCATCTCTCAAGTGTTGTGATATAGGCACGGACCACTGGGTTAGGTAAAGCTTTCAGTCCCTTGTCCCCGTCCTCCCAACCCAAGACAGAGTTTCTTTGTGTGGTCCTAGCTGTCCTGGAATTCACTTTGTAGACCAGGCTGTCCTGAAACTCAGGAATCTGCCTGTCTCTTCTTCCCAAGTGCTGGGATTAAAGGTGTGTGCCACCATGCCCAGGAAAGCTTTCAGTTTTTAATGTATAAAACTGACTAAAAAAAAAAAAAAAAAAAAAAAAAAAAAAAAAAAAAAAAAAAAAAAAAAAGTTGTAGCTGGTCACGCCTTTCTAATACATGCTACATGCATCTCCTGCCCTCTGGTGGTCAGAACATATAATAGCGGCTTAATTTCTCTCTGTGTTTTGATGGGCGAATTCCTTGTTTTCATCCTAGCCTAGCAGGCTTCCCTAGCTGCGAGCTCTGAACGTTGGACACTTTATTTAGCTTTCCCCAGTCTCTGTTTACTTCCCCATGGAATGGAGCCAGTGTCTGTAACGAAAAATTTAAAAGTCTATGTCTGAAATGTTTATTACATGCCCAGGTTAACCCACTGGATTCCCACGACAGTCTTGGTATAGAGCAATGGTTCTCACCCTTCCTAACGCTGTGACCCTTTAATACAGTCCCTCATGTTGTGCTGACCCGCAACCATAAAATTATTTTTGTTGTCACTTCATAACTGTAACGTTGCTGCTGTTATAAATTGTAATATAAAAACCTGTGTTTTCCAATGGTTTTAATGTACCCTCGTGAAAGGGTAGTTGGACCCTCAGGAAGGTTATAACTCACAGGGTGAGGACGACTGTTATACAAGAACAGATATTTGCATTCTACAGTTGAGGTGAATGAGGACCCATAGACAAATAGCTTGAGGGTGAAACGACTCAATGAGAAAAGGCTTGCTACAGAGTAAGCGTCCAGTGATATCAGTACATCAATAACACGCAGGACCGAGTCTGTGACGGACGTGGCTGTGGAGCACAGGGGTCCGTTTTACAGGTGTGTCGTTGCTGTTTCTAACATTCGACTGTCTCTCACATGGATGGTGCAGTATGTAAGTGAGTAGGAGCTTGCATACTTTCTAGGCATCTTTCCTGAGCCAGACCATAGTTTCTCATTTCCACACAGGCAATGCCTGGGCCTCCTGCTTCTTTTTTTCCTAAATGATGTGCTTTGCTCCCAATTCATGTCCACACAGAACCTCAGAATGAACCCTAATTTAGAAACTAGGACTGTGCAGATGTCACCAGGGGGGATGAGGTTATAATGGACAAGGGCAGGCGCATCGGACCCAATGAGTAGTGTTCCTGCAAGGGGAGAACACAGATACACGTGGAAGTCAGGAATTGTAGGTAATGGCTGGAGCTAAAGGGAGCAAGGAGGGTGCTTCCTTGGCAGAATGCACAGCCACTAGGGACTTCTAGCCTCTATTTGGGGGAAATAACACACTTCTGTTATTTAAAATTTAAATGACACGTTATTTATGTGTGTATGGTTGAGGGTATGCAGGCTGCAGGTCATGTGTAGAGATCAGAGAGCAATTTGAAGGAGTCCTTTCTCTCCCAGTGGATCCTAGGGATTGAACTTCAGTCGTGAAATTCAGGTTGTCAGGGTTGGCGGCCAGCACCTCTACCCACTGAGCCATCTAACCACTTTCTCCTTTCATTACTTGAATTCACCCACTTTGTGGTGCCACAAAGAGATTTAAAATGTCACAAAGACCGAGACCACCAATTCCTTACCCTGTGGAGTGAATGACACTGTAGTCACTCAGGACACATTAACCTCCTTAAGCAGGTCCTGCACAGTCATGATGCTACAGCAATGCTAAACACCTGCAGCTGAAGGGTTTCCTCTTGTCACGGTTCTTGACAGGACTGGATAATGTAAGGGTTGGATAGTGAGTTGATCTCCAAACTGTTCTGTGGACCAGTGAAACTGTAGCAAGCAGTCTGTTGCAATAGTTATATATATAAATTTATAAAAATGCAGAACTCTTGGTTTATATTACTCTAGGCAACAGATTTGCAATCTCTCCTTGAGACAGTCATTTTTATTTTTATTCAATGTCTATTTTAAAACTTTATGTATTGGGTGTGCATGCACACACACATTTGTGTAGGTCACACACATTTGTGGAGGTTTGCACACACACACACACACACACACACACACACACACACACACACACACACACCCCTGCGGAGATCAGAGGACAGCTTTCTTTTAGGATTTTGCTCGCTTCTTTCACCACATGTGGGCTCTGGGGAATCAAGCTCGGGTCATTAGACTGCCTTCACCGTCCGAGACACCTTGCCACCCTAAAGTCTTATAGCTGGAATACTTTGACTTGACCTTAAGATTGAGAGCACTTTCTAGGGCCCTTAGTGGAAGCAAATGATCAGATCAACAGTCTGGAGCTTTCTGTGTATGTTTACTCTCCACATGACTTGCTCACCCAGAGAAGCAGAGACCGTGCTTCCTTTCGGCAAGCCTGCCTGGAAGAAAAAAGTCAAGTTGAGCATGCCCAATGGGAGTCCATCTTAAAAAATATCTTCCCACAGGAAACAAGAGGAGTGGAGAATAAGAGTTCCTATCTGTGCTGGCTAGTTTTATTCCAACTTGACACAAGCTAACAAGAGAAACTCAGGTGAGAAAATGTTCCTACAGATTGCTCTGTAGGCGAGCCTGTGGTACATTTTCTAAAAGGAGGGTTGGGCAGCACCACTCCGGGCAGGTTGGTCCTGGGTGCTATAAGAAAGCAGGCCAAGAAAGCACTAGGAACAAGCCACCACAGAGCGACCCTCTGGGTTCTCTGCCTCAGCTTCTGCTTCTAGGGTCCTTCTCTGCTCGGGTTCCTGCCCCGAGTTCCCTTGGTGACAGGCTGTTACCAGCAAGTATGAGATGAAATAAACCTCTTCTTTCCAGTTGCTTTAGCTCATGGTGTTTTACCACAGTAACAGAACCTCTAACTAAGATGGAGATTGGTACCAGGAAAGGGGAATTTCTGTCACCGACCTTATCATACGTTTTTTGGGAGGATTCTGATGACATTTAGACTTAGGGTTGAAAAGGCTGTGTGGTTCTCAGAGCTCAGTGGGCTGCTCTGTGGGAGCTTGGGAGATGAGCATTTTGAGAGCCATGCGTTCATGTTTGATTTAAAAGCTGTCTGTCTACAGATCTTGTTCAATAAATCCTCCTGAGCCAACACCTTATCACTAGAGACTGTGAGGTACCATTAGTGGTGGTGGTTGTTAAGGGCTGAAGCTTCCTACAGACTCTCTCTACCTCTGCATGAATTTCACTGTGCCGTGATTGAAAAGAGGACTATTAGAATATCTGCTGCAGCCAGATGGTTCGATGGGTAGAGGCGCTTGCTGGCAAGCTTGACCACCGAGTTCTATCCTTGGTCCTATGTGGCTGATGGAGAGCGCTGACACAGCCATGCACTGTCTCTGACTCCACACAGGTGCACTGGGACACACTCACATCCCCGCCACCCATGCAGACACAGATGAATAGATTTAATAACAAGTAAAGAAACATGAAGTGAAGGTGTGGATTGCACCTGTAATTCCAGCGCTTAGGAAGCTGAGGCAGGAGGATTGCCATGAGTTTCAGGCCAGCTTGAACCTGTTGGGACTAAACAAATCAATTAGACAAACAAGAAACAAAACCCGACAAAGCAAAACCAATACCATCACCACCACTGAAAAACAAAACAAAACAAGACAACAAACTAAACCAACCAGCCAGCCAAGCAAGCAAGCAAGCAAGCAAGCACCCACCCCCCAAACCAAAAGTTATTTGTGCAACCACCTAGACAACTTATGGGCTGTGGTGGTTATGCGTTCCATCTTCCTGGCCCACTTTCCCTTTCCATCCTTGGCTACATAGCAAGTTCAGGGCTAGCCTAAGCTACATGAGACCTTGTTGAGAAAAAGTAAAGGGGAGGGAGGGAGAGAAGGAGGGAGGAAAGGAGGGAGAGAGAGAGATCTCAATTATACTGACACACACCCCTTAGAGATGAAAGAAAAGGAAGAAAAGAACTCAAGATCAAATAAGGAAATAGGATGTTGATTTCTTATATTTTAGCATAACAAACTGACCCCTATGACCTCAGAGCACTGTAGCTGGATAGCTCCAGGCCAGACCTGCAGGAGATTACAACCCTTCAGTCTGCGTTGGTGGCTCATGAGAGTGGATCAAGAAAGAGTGCGGGACAGAGATGCGACCACACTAAAGTCTTTGAAAGCTTGTCCCCAGTGACCTGTGACAGCCAGACCCACAAACAACCCAAACACCGATGTCAGCTGACCTCTCGGCCTTCCAAGATTTTCAAGATCTAGTCCTCAACACATCTCTAATTCTCTATGTCCTTTAAATTTCTCCTTCCTGTGCTAGTCACTATTGTTCTCATGACTGCTACAGCACCTGCTGGCTCCTCCTGGGTGACTTTGTGACAACCACTCACTAACTTGTGTTGGCTCCACTACATTTTGTCTATTTTAACCAATAGTATCAGCGTCTATACATTTAGGCCAACTCTTCCACGTGGGTCTGTCTTCTGCCTGTTTTCTTCTCTTCTGATATTTTCATCTCTTGTCTTGATCAAGGTCCTCCTTGTGCCTCCTTGAATACTCTCTAGTCTCACATGTTTGCGCTGAATAGAATGATTTACTATTTTTATTTGTTTATTTTTCTACTCTTTTGAGCTAATTTTACTCCTCCCTGTGTTGTGTTTCTTGACCATGTCTTCATTTTGGTCCAAGTTCATAGGCCTTGAATGGCATCTATTATACTACCTACGAGAGGACTGAAGGTCCATATCATGGCTGCCCTGCCCCAGCATCCTGGTTACCATAGCCTGGTCCTGTTTCCACATGTGAGAGCGCCCTGCATGCTGGATGCATCCACTCCCCCGATCCCGTGAGTGCTGCCTGCGCATTGACATGCATTACCCCATTACCCACACTTGGGGGGACCCAATGCTAGTGTTTATCCCTTCTGAGTCTCCTCTAGTAACTTCCCAAACCTTTTAGAGGCAGGGGAATGTGGTCCTTCAGAAAAGAGCTGGGCGACCATGTTGTTCTTCTGGCTCTCCTCCTTGCTCACTGTGTGTCCTTAGGAATGTTGGCTGACCTCTCTGGACTTCCCGCTCCTCATGTGTGAAATGAAAGCCAAGGTATTGAGCCCATGGCTGGAGGTGGAGAATTATGGTTCATTTAAACACAAGCAGACGGCACCACCAGGGACCTGAGGCCTCGTTTCCTGTGTCTCTCTTTGGTTCGTTTGTTTTTTTGTTTTTTTTTTCCGAGACAAGGTTTCTCTGTTTAGCCCTGGCTGTCCTGGAACTCACTTTGTAGACCAGGCTGGCCTCAAACTCAGAAATCCGCCTGCCTCTGCCTCCCGAGTGCTGGGATTAAAGGTGTGCGCCACCATGCCCGGCCTCTCTTTGGTTCAAAGCTGGAAGTCCCAGCTCCACAAGCTTCTCAGAACTGCAGGCCAGTTGGCACAGCACTTGTGAAACCCACATCTTTATTAGGGTATCTGCGTGCCTTCCACAGTTTTGCAGGATTAGCTCAGCATTACTGGACAGACAGACAAGTGAACCAGCATCAGCCTTGACCTTCCAGTGGGACTCTACCTCCCATACCTGTCTGACAGTTGTATGACCCCCAATAGCAGGCATACCTGTGTGGTGCTAGCTGTAGTATCTTTTAGTCATCTTTACTTGTAATCAGGCTAAGAAACAAACTTATATGGCCTGGGAAACACAAACTGGGCACGTGCTGAGATACATTTTTAAACAATACCATTGCATGTGTGCTGACAAAGGGCTTCTGTAGAAGCCCATTCTGCAGATAAATAAACTGAGCCTACTCATTATATTTCTGGTTGCTGTGACTAAATACTCAACTAAAGCAACATAGGAAGCAAGGGTTTATTTTGGTTCATGTTTTTAGGAGTACAGGCTGTGGTTGTGGTAAAGGCACGTGATGGGAAGATGAGGTCCCCCGTTGCATTTTGTCTGCAACCAGGAAGCAGAGGGTGATGAGTGTTTGGGTTCAGCTCTCTTTCTCCTATTCTCTTTTATTCATTCTGGGACCCTGCCTATGGCATCATGGTACCCACACTCAGGCTGGGTGCATTCTTCTCGGGTAAACCTTTCTGGAAACCCTCACCCAGCAGCAATTCCTCCAGGTAATTCCAAATCCAGCCATCACGCTGGGGCTAGAGAAGGGACATGGCTGTGTGCCATCACATAATGGTGATATGTGGTCACAGAGGTCCCTTGGGTTGGCATCCCAGTTCCTTTACCTTCTTGCTGTGAGATCTGGAGCAGGTCACAGGATGCCTGGGAATCTTGGGATCTTTGTTGGTCACATGAGAATGTGAGCAGTATCTGCCTATTGTGTAGTTATGGAGAGGATGAATAGTCTCTATGTGTGGCTATATGTGTGTGCACACATGTAAGCACATTCCTTTGTATGAGTGTTTGTGCATGTGCACTTGCAGGTGTGTGTTCATGTGCATGTACCTGTGTATATGTGTGTGTGCATATGTATGAGTGTGTCTATATGTGCATATTTGTGTGCATGCATGTGTGCATGTATACATGTGTGCATGTATGTATGTGTATACATGTGTACATGTGCATATGTGTGCATGTATATTTGTGTGTGAGCATGTGTAAGTATCTATATGAATGCATATGTGTATATGTCCATATGTGTGTGAATATATGTATACATGTGTATGTATGTATATATATGTGTGTGTATGCATGTGTGTGAGTGTGTGCATGTGTATGTGTATACATGTGTGCATGCATGTGTGTATGTGTATATGCATGTATGTGTATATGTATGTGTATGTGTAGATGTGTATATGTATCACACATATATATGTGTATGCATGTGTGGGAGTGTGTGCATGTATATGTGTATATGTGTGTGAGCATGTGTGTGTAAGTATATGTATGTGCTTGTGTGTGAGTATGTGTATATGTGCATATGTGTGAACATGCATGTGTGTGTAAGTATATGTATGTGCTTGTGTGTGAGTATGTGTATATGTGCATATGTGTGAACATGCATGTGTGTGTAAGTGCATGCATGTGTATACTCAGGCACTGAGGAAGGAAGCCCTCAGCTCCTGCCCTCCCTCCTAATTCCACTTCCTCTCTCCTTCTGATTCCTGATCTTGTTTTTGGCATCTGCTTTGCTTGGCTTTCAGGAGCTGCAGCAGGGGGAATCACACCTTCCCTACAACCATGTCCACATTCCGGATCTGGGCAACTGGAGGATGCCTGCATAGTTTTAGGCTTTCCTGCAGTCCAGAGTCACACAGGCTGCTAAAGCGTTGGGATAGCTTTGATTCTCCCACTTTTCTAGATGAACTTTCCCACACTAATCACAAAACCATTACAACATGATGTTTGTTATAAAGAAGACTAATGGGAGGGCTGGTGAGATGGCTCAGTGGGTAAGAGCACCCGACTGCTCTTCTGAAGGTGATAAGTTCAAATCCCAGCAACCACATGGTAGCTCACAACCATCCGTAACGAGATCTGCCTCCCTCTTCTGGAGTGTCTGAGGACAGCTACAGTGTACTTACATATAATAATATAAAAAATAAAAAAAAAATAAAAAGAAGACTAATGGGAGCCTGCTGAGGGCATCTGATGTACCCTGTGAGCATCTTTACAGCAACTCTGATGCAGACTCTATTTTTAGCGCTTTAATTGCACAGAGGAAGGAGCAGGATGCTGAGAGGCAGAGAAGCTTGCTTGGAGTCATTAGCTGCTGAGTTCCAGTGTCCAGAGAAGGCCTAGAGCCATCTGATGTCGGAGGAACAGTGTCCCTCTGCAAACTCCATCAGCATGGCTTCGAGCCCTCACCTCTTGCCCTATTAAAACGATATTTTGTTATATTGTGTATAGGTGTTTTGACTGCATGCATTTCTGTGCACTATGGGGAAGGTGCATGCAATGCCCTTGGAGGCCAGAAGAGGGCGCTGTATCCATTGGCCCTGAGTCGTGAGTGCTGGGGATGGGAGCCTGGGTCTTTTGATGGAACCCTGAGTC
>LR756404.1:3321685-3345684 GCA_902729485.2 Mus minutoides | reverse complement strand
TGCACAATAAAACCAGGACCCCAATGTTTTCTCAAACATCACACAGCAGAAATAGCATCAGCTAAGACATCAATGACTCAAGATGAATACAAACAGCTTGCATACTACAAACATGGACTTAATGATTAAATTACCTGCAGAGAGTTGCCAAACCAGGCTATGGTGAAAAGCAATCAGATGGAGAGTGCTGCCTAAAAAAATCAAAACTGTCCTGTCACATAAACAGGTGTCCAACAACTGGAAAAAGGCTTCAAGGGACCAACATTACAGAATTTTACACATGGATACAGTTCTCAGGGTCCAGATGGCAAGAGAGTGGGGACTGGAGTGCACAGTATCCAGAGAAGCAGTGGGGGAACGAGTGGGCAGAGGAACTGAAAAGGCTGCCTCACCCGTACATCAAGGGGAGCTTGTGCAGGAAAGCCCAAGAAATACAAACTGGAGAGGGCTGATATATCCATCACTGAAAGGGGCCCAGTATCTTTGAACATTTGATGTCTCCCTGTTCACTAGCCCACTAGCACAAGAGTGTTTTCTTCATAACAAACTGTTTATATTTATATTTATATTTATATTTATATTTATATTTATATTTATATTTATATTTATAGCCAGGGATCCCTGGTCCACTTCTTTAGCCTAGGACATGTGAAAACATCACCAGGTGTCTTCCAAAGTGATCCACAACTATACCAGCCAAAACAGGATTAATAGCAGCTCTCCAGATCATAAAGACAAAAACCAGCATCACATGTCACAAGTGAATCCAAATCAGTCCCAGGAGCCTGGTCCTTTCCCCAGCTCAACACGATATATCTGAGAGAGACACGGTTTTTACTAAGGAATGAAGAGTGAAAGACTGGGAACTGAATGGGGAGGGGAGAAGAAAAGGGGGCAAGAAAGTGGAGAGAAAAGTGAAAAGGAAGGAAAGGAATAGGAAATGAAAGGTCAATCTTGGCCTGCTAGCCAGAGCAACTCAAGAACTACTGCATCCAGTTCCCAGAGTTGTGAAATGCATCCCTCCTCAGCCAGGCATTTGCTCTCTACCTGCCAAGGCAACTCTGCAGTTAGGGAAGCAGACTCTCCTTCATAGGGTGTGGGGTGACATCGGGCCACCCTGGCTATTAAGCCATGTTTTTTGGCTTTTGTTCCAGATGTGTAACTCCCCTTTGCATCGTGTTGATCCACGGAGCAGAACCATCTCTCAGAACGGGGACACATGGAGTATCTGAACCTGAGAAGCAGGGAAGGAAGCCTGGCCAGAGAGGCTGTTACTTTTTCTACTTTGGTGTAAGTGGCTGAGCAAAATTTCAAAATAAAAGGCCCAGAATCATGTGAGGAACACAAGTTCACAATTTAAATCATATGCTAGATTCAATCAATAATGAGAAAGGAGTGATCAGGGAAGTGATTAAAAGCTGTAGTAATTTTTAAAGTACCCTAAGAAGACTATACAAACATATATTCTGACTGACATTAATATCTCTGAATGTGAAATCCTTTAATGCCATATGAAGTATCTCTGATGAAGAATGAACGAGGCTCTGATCTACAGTAATAGCAGAATGTCGTTAGGACTCATGTTATTGCTATGTTACTTTAGGAGAAATGTAGTATTTAGTTTTCCCCTTGGCCTATGGCCTCTCTAGTTGCAGGTTCTTGGACACTCACGCAGTGTCATTCATGACTTATGTCTTAGGGTTTTACTGCTGTGAATAGACACCATGACCAAGGCAACTCTCATAAGAACAACATTTAATTGGGGTTGGCTTACCGAGGTTCAGTCCATTATCATCAAGGTGGGGACATGGCAGGCCTGGTGCAGGAGGAACTGAGAGTTCTACATCTTCATCTGAAGGCTCCTAGCAGATTACTGGCTTCCAGGCAGCTAGGATGAGCGTTTTAAAGCCAATGCCCACAGTGACACACCTACTCCAACAGGGCCACACCTCAAAATACTGCTACTCACAAGGCCAACCACATACAAACCATCACAGCTTCCATCTTGTGGAATGGACATTTATTCCAGTCACAGAATGGTTGTTTTTTCCCACAGTTTTTTTAATGCCAGTATTGCACAAACATATAATGTAGACAGGTTACTGTTTTAGATTTCAGGATTTAGAAATGAGCTCATAGTTACATTTCTCCTCTGGTAGAGAGCAGAGTACTTACAGTGAACACTAACAGTACAGGTGAAGGCTCTAGTTAGACACTTGCTGGACTTAACTGTTTGGGCCTTAGTAGTATCAGATTGTGGAGAACAATGAGTAGCTTTGACAATAGCCTTGGTTGTTTTTCTTGCCCATGGAATATTTTGGCTAAAATTTAGCTAGATATACTCCATTCCCAGTACTGCAGGTTTCCTTTGATGTAAGATAACTAGTTAAGGCATTACCTCTTCCATTATTTTGATGACTCCATTTAAATTTGTTTCATGTCTTTATACATTTTAAGCAACTTCTACAGTAGTAGGTTTCCATAGGAACCCTCAAATGACCCTTAATGCTAGTTCCCCTACCAGAGGGCCTTCACTCCCCTCCTCATTTAATCATTGTGCTCCGGTCTCATCCTGTCTCTCCATAAACATACAATTCATTTCTCCTTCCTTGGGATATTGGCAGGATATCATTGCATCAAGGTTAAACTTGATGTGTGTATTTCTGACAATTCTGATAAAGTTGCATGCTTATCTTTGTTATAAAACATACACAACTGGGTTCAAACCATACCAGTGCCCATCATGTTTGTCAGTGAAAACCTTTGGAATTTTATCTCCAGATTACCATGTAGCCAAATCATTATGTTTGTGGTGACACATTTTAGTCATTGGAGCTTGCAGACTGAATTGGTACCCAATTTTATCTTTTTTTCTTTGCAACCGATCCACCCTTAGATGGACTTGCAGAAACTTAATTCTATCAGTCTCCTTACATGGGATTGATTTTGGGGGGGGGGGTGAGACGGGCTTTCTCTGTGTAGCCCTGGCTGTCCTGGAGCTCACTCTGTAGACCAGGCTGGCCTCGAACTCAGAAATCCACCTGCCTCTGCCTCCCGAGTGCCTGACGGGGTTGATTTTTAAGGTCTGAAAGGATTGATTTTTAAGGTCTGAAAGGGTGTACAACCTTTTTCAAGAGCAGCCAGACCAGATCCTTACCCAACACCTCAATGATTTTGGGGACTTAACTACTAGA
This sequence comes from Mus minutoides, assembly GCA_902729485.2. Lineage (NCBI taxonomy): Eukaryota > Metazoa > Chordata > Mammalia > Rodentia > Muridae > Mus > Mus minutoides. The sequence goes on along the minus strand of LR756404.1, from coordinate 3,342,490 downwards.
GGGAATTGTCTGCTATTTCTTCATGTATTAGAGCAGATGTGAAAGTAGTCAAGTATGAATTACTCCTACATAATCAGCACTTTACAAAACCAGGAACTGAAATTCAGGACTTTGATTACTCACAGAGAAAAAACCCAGGGGACGTGACCTAAAAATGATTTCTGGTCCTGGGACAGGTGGAGTCAGTGATATACGGAATTCTGAACTGCCTAAAACATCACAAGGTAATTATCTAGCAGATGATTTGAGGTAGAGCAAAAATATTGCCCTCTCCTGCAAACAGTATTTCAAATGGGCTCATAGATTATAGGGGCATGACAATGCACTTCAGGGAAAGCTACAAGTCCTAGAGATTCCAAGAATAGTACAACATCTGCCTGAAATGTAGGTCAACCCACTGGCTACTTTGGCCATTAAATCTATGTGGCATCTTCCCATCTAGGAAAGCCTTGATGGCACAACCATACTGATAAGGTCAGACTCTCTGGCCCATATACTATTCCAGATGTACACACGTGGATCACTTGACCTTCCAGTTGAGTCTCCTTCATGATCTTACATGTGGCCATGATCTCAACTCTGTGAGATCTCTCTAGTTTTCTGGGCTGTACTTTAACATTCCCCACCCAGAAGACAGACCCTATCCCATTCAGGAGGGCTGTTTCTCCTCTCTGCTCTCAAAGGACCTGTTGTTCCCCACTGCCACATCTGTTTCTTCTATTCACCATCAGTTTGCTCTGTCAGGAGCCAAGATGCTAATAACTAGCAGATGATCTTCCCTAAATGTCTTTGTCTTAGATCAATATCTACAACGAGGCTCTGATAGGCAAGGTCTAGGAGAAAATCATTTTAGGAAAGAGTCCTACTATCAATATGTTTTCCTGTTATAATTACCTATATAACAATCACTAGGTATTAGCCCACCATTTTGAGCAGATATCTGTAGAACTACAAAGATGTACAGTCTTGTAGCGATGCTTTATAGCCAAATAGATGACTTCTTAATTCTTCACAATGATCCTATAAGAAATCCTAAAATTATATCAGTATTTATTAAGCTCTTTTTTAGTGGAACTGCTATTACATCGTCTTCTGATAGTCAAACTGCAATGAGCACTCTGTCACCAGTTTATTGCTCTTAGATGGCAACCAGACTTTCTCCTACTCAGAGCACATTCCAAGAGGTTGTAAAACCATTAACCAAAGGTCATAAAAATGGAACTAACAATTATAGGTGCTAGGACAGAAGATAAAATATTGAATGAATTTATCTATTCAAAACTCCACTAATAACTTAGATTGGTTTTTTACTCTCAGTGAACCTGTGGAGCTGCAACAGGTGGTGAATATTTACTCCTAATCTAATGCATATACATGTAACATTCAGTGCTGTAAACTTCTATTTCAATTTATGATTAGAATTTCATGTGTGAACTTGTGATGCACTTTTACCATGTGATCATGTATTCTGAAAGATGTCTATGTACTGGGGACAAAGAGAGGAGTGAGAAGAAGAATTTTCCCTTATCTCCTTTTTCATTCATTCCGTTTTAGCCCCCTTCTTTTAGAGAGCTTTCATGGGAAACATTTTACAACTTAGTAATAAATGCTAAATCACTTCTCAATGTGTCCTTTTTTTTCCAGCCACTTCTACTAGCAGGCTGAAAGTTAGAGCTGTATAGTTCCAGCAGAGATAGAACAAAGGCTGCATTACTCAATCTCCCTATGTCAGGCTACAGGTTTCAATCACCTAAACCCGCAGGCCTTTATCCTCAGAAAGAGCAAGGAAGTTTGTAGCACTTTTTACAAATTATCATTAGCATTTCAGTATAGTTAGAGAGAGCGAGAGCATTTGGAGACCATCAGTCTTTTTTTGTTTTTGTTTTTGTTTTTGTTTTTTCAAGACAAGGTTTCTCTGTATAGCCCTGGCTGTCCTAGAACTCACTTTGTAGACCAGGCTGGCCTTGAATTCAGAAATCCGCCTGCCTCTGCCTCCTGAGTGCTGAGATTAATGGCAAGTTCCACCACGCCCAGCTTGAGACCATCAGTCTTTTAAACAACCCTAGAGTCCTACTCTGTGTCCTGTTTCAACCTGCTCCAGTCCCAGAAGCTCCAAGCATTGCTCTACAAAGGAATTCTCTTACTCATATTCATCCAGGGTCACAGAGCATTCTCTTTACCCTTAAGTCAATACAAGTGATTTGCCATCAGGACCCTGTATAAGGCCAGCTATGAACCCAGCAGAGCTCATGGTCACTGGAGCTGCTGGAAACAACTCTAAGATTCAGTATTTTAAATGGTGAGAGATCTAACCACATATCTGGGCAGCAGAAATTGGTCTTGAAGGGAGAAAAAGAGGTCCCTTCGCAGAGCCCTCAGCATGCACTATAAGAAATCGCCAGAGAAAAAGCAGTGACATTTCCCTGGAGACATTGAAGTCTTGTCACTTTCCAAAAGATGTAGTGTGCAAAAAATCAGCAGAAGACTGTACTGTATGCATGTATTCATGTGTATTCAAGTGTGTGTGTGTACATATGTATGTGTACATGTGTGTGTGTACACATGTATGTGATCATGTGTAAATATGGGTGTGGAGGCACCGTTTTCCAAAACACACTAGTTAGTGGGAGTCTCTGGCATGTGAGGGCTTCTTTCTTCACAGGTGAGTCATGAGAAAGAGAAGCCAGTATACTAAATGTTGTGAGTGGACTCCCAAGATCCTCTTACAGGTCATTCACATCGTGGCAGGCATTCAGGTACCAGGAGCTGAGGCACAAACTGTGGTCTAGTCAGGGACGAAATTATCCATCTTGGCTCAGCAATAGCTGAAGGTCCTCCCTGGAGACATATTCACCGTGTGACAGCCTACACTGTTGTTGGGCTGAGAGTTTGAATCACAGGGTCCATGAATGTCACTCTGCATGGTTGTTTTAGGGAGGAGACTGACACATACAGGGAGGGAGTTTCTTAAGGACTTTGAGGAAGTCTGACTATGTTCCAGACGTAAGGAGGTCAGGCCACCAACGTCATGTAGTGCATATCAGTCAAAGGGCTGGAGATTTGGCACATAGTCCTCTGGGTGCTAATCAAGGCAGCACAGCACCACTAAGGCACTTGTCTCTCAGTCAGGTCTCCAGATGACTCCCTGTAAAGACTATGTCAGGGCTATATGGCCAAGAAGGAAGAGATCAGACAGGAATTTGATTTGTGATTGACATCCCTCTGAGCTCTCTTGTGCCGGATGAGGCTTGCTCTAACTTCAGCATGCAGCATTTCTTACATCTGGAATCTTCTCAGATGACCTTGGCACCACGTGGCTGTCATAGTTCACATGCTGGGCTGAGACTGGAATAGGTGGCCACTTCCCACTCCCAAATTGCTTTAGCCCTATAGAAACTCCAAATCATTACTACCTGTACTCTGCCTCTGACTGCATGCACTCACATAAATGCCTGGCAGCTCAGGTGGACTTGCCACATACCTGTTTACTGTCTTTGGCTATCAGCATCAGCAGAGCATCTGGAGCTGCACGGGTCATTGTGATGCTTGAGAACTCCCATTTCCGCATGTTTACAACCTGAAATAGCCTGAAAAGCATGTCAGATTTAACTTAACTCTTCCAATGTGACTTCCTGGTGATGTTTCTCTTACAGCTGAGACTCCATGCACTCTGGATGTGAGATTCCCTTCTGCAGCTGAACTTCCAGGCAAGGCTTCTTCATGCCATCAAAACCTCGACCAGGCTTCACTAGCATATTTTAACTTCCATGTGAGAGTCCCTGGGACATCTTAATGCCCAGATGAGACTCCCTAGGAGATGCACTTGTAGTTGGAACTGCTTATGTGATCAATCGGGCTGCTGTTCATGCAAATGAAGGGTGATGATTGTTCTGATCAAGACCCAGTCCTAGCTACACATGATGGACTGTGCTTGTCACTCTCAGTGCTGTCCTTCATATAAATGAAGGGAGTGCTGGAACAATTCACAGGCCTATTGTTCTATGCCTGCAAGTGCTTCCCCTATGGCCTAGTGGAAAAACAGCCATGACTAGTGTTCTACAGGGCTCTGGTGGCAAAGTGCCAGGGCAAGCTGTCTTGAAAGAGCCTTTGCTGCAGTATTGCCTTCTAATGACAGAGCTGTGTTTTGACAACAATCAGCTCTATTTGCTGTGTAATGAGCTCAGGGTGTATGCAGTATTTAGTAGAATCCATGCTGGCATGAAGACAGGCTAGCTGGCTGCTTGGCTGAGTTCCCTTCACTGAGGACAGCCAGGACATGAGGAGGAAATCTCACAGCTGTTAATTAAGAAGCTAAATTTCCATGTCCTCTTATGTATTGGCACATTTAAAGGAAAAGGGAATAATTCTTAAAGTAATTGTTTACAAGGATGGCCTATCATTGTCATTAGCTGTGATNTATATATATATATATATATATATATATATATATATATATATATATATATATATATATATATATTCATGCAACAAAATTCACCTATCTTTCCATAGTACTCTCCTGATTTTATTACATACAAATCCAAGTGCTAATGCATCAATAGCCAATGTGGTTGTACTTGGCCTTTATGGTGTGGATAACCTTATATGAGTGAAGGGGTTAGGATGCTGATCTGCTGCAGACATTGTTTATAGCTAGTAAGAGACTGAGATACCCTACCCTCCTGCCCAGCCCAATAAAAACACAGTAAGAGGATGCTCGTTTGCAAGCAGGGAAGACAGATCTCATGTGTATGTGCATGTGTGTGTGTGTGTGTGTCTGTGTGTGTGTGTGTGTGTGTGTCTGTGTGTGTTATATCAGCATAATTTTGTCTATTCTAACATGAGTGTATGTGTGTGTGGAGATTGTATGCCCTGTGCTCATTATTCTGTGTTCTTGCATGTCCTATTTTGGATGTTATTGCATGAAGCAGAGGTTTTTCCTTTGTGGCATTCCTCAGTAATGTTCAAGGAGAGACTGATCACCGCCTGCAGATCTATGTAACCTCAGCCTTTGCCACACACATCCAAGTTCCCAAAATAATCACTGTAAGACTGCATTATTTATGAATAGCTCCCTAAGCCCAAAGCTTGACTTTGTTTCTGCTATCTCTTAACTCAAGTCTCCTGTTTATTATAGACTAAGTCCTGCCACATCCTTAGTTACTTCTGCTTAGACTCCTGAGACCATCTTCTGTATACTGTGAAGTGAATCTCCTGCTGACACCATCTACTACAGAATTTCCGGTGAATCTCCTGCTGTGCCTGACTCTATCCCAGAATCCCAATCTTTCTAACAGATGTCCACTCTTCTAATCCTGCCTCGCTCATTGGCCCTAGACTTTTTACTGAGAGGTGATGCTTCCACCCAGTACATACATGATTCTCTTTACAGATCTGTCCAAACGCTGTAGGGATTTACCTTTGGATCACTGTAAGTAATGTTTATAGCAGATGACCAATACTTCAAAGAAATTGTTGGCATTTCTCAGGGTTCATGCTAATTCATTTGATTTTAGTGGTATGGGTAGGATGTAGGTTGTGCCTTCCCAGTTGAAGACTGAGACATTACTCAGAAAGATGTATGTTGTCATGTGTGTTCTCCTGGTCCTTGGTCTACAGATGATCCTGCACTCAGAGCAACCCAACCCTGCTACATCCCAGAGATTCCTGGTGCCGCTTTGTATCCACTCCAGCACTCTGCTGGGTTCATGAGAGTGGCCACAGCATGGAACACAGGAATACCACAGATACCCACACCTGCAGCCTGCCTTGTTCAGAGGTCCACACACCTTCCCTGAATATGAAAGGGGACTGAGCTGCGTCCAGGCCAAATCCACAAGCACAGTGTGGGTGAGAAGTGGCTGTGGCCATATACCTTATTTAGGTTTCTCTAACTGTGATAGGACACAGGGGCCAAAGCAGCTTGACAAGGAAAGGGTTAACTTCAGCTTACCTTTCCTGATTATGGCACAACCCTGAGTAAGTCAGGACAGGCACTCAAACAAAGCAGGAACCTGGAGGCACAAACTAGAGCAGGGGGCATGGAGGAATTGACAAGTCCACTAAAAAATAAAACCCTTGAAAATGAAAAAGTTTAGGTTTCCCAGGGAAACAGACTGGGCTCCTCAGAGGGAGCTACTGACAACTGGCTGTTAATCATTGATGGCTCTGACAGAGGGAGGATGAGATCAGGGCTGACTCAGTCCCTGGGACATCTGTCCCAGGAAAATAAGGAGGCCAGAGCTGAGTCAGGTCCTGGAATTCCCTCAAGGCCTCATTAAATGTAGTGACACTAACCTAGCAGCCTATCAGAAACAGACATATATAACTTTCCCTGTACCCACCAATGAAGTTTTAGATTACCTAACCTTTGCTAAAAATACTCCTAGCTTCCTATAAGGAGGCTTGCACGTCTTTGTGTGGGGTCACTATTCTGATGGATGGTTGACCTCTGCACGCTAGTAATTTCCACAGAATAAAAACTCTTTGCCTTTCCATACTATTTGAGCCTTGACCTTCAGTGATTCTTGGACCCGGAAACAATACTGCTCACTGGCTGGCTCAGTCTGGCTTCTTCTAAATCCCAAGAACAGCTAGCCAAGGCTAGAACCAGCCACAGTGGGCTGGGCACCCCCACATCAGTCATTCATGAAGAAAATATCCCACAGTGTTACCTACAGTCTGGCGTTATAGAAACATTGTCTCGACTGAGGTTCCTTCATCTCTGATGATTCTAGCTATTTCAAGTTATCAAGAAACTGATCAAATCTCAATGCAACAGAATTCTTCAACTTTCTGTGTTGGGTCAACCCAGGAAGGTACTTTAACCTGCACCAGCTCGTGTTTTCACCTCTCCTGAATATACCAGGCCTGGGAGGATATCCGTGAATGGACTATTGTGGAAAAAAAGCAGTAGAGAAATGGAAAAAGCTTTGGGTCCAGCTGATGGTAGCCCATGCCTTTAATCCTAGCACTTGGGACACAGAGGTAGGCAGATCTCCGAGTTCAAGGCCAACTTGTTCTACAGAGCAAGTTCAAGGACAGCCAGGGCTACTTTGATAAACCTCATTTCATTAAATAAAGAAAGAAAAAAAAAGAAAGAAAAGAAAAACAGGCTTCATCACATTGGGGACAGTGACGGTGTCACAAAACGTTGAGTGTGGTAAGGATGTCACATACACCTGGGCATACCTCTGATATTTGTATACGAGCAGATCTTTGCTCCGCTCCAATAAGGATATGCCAGATGGATCACAGAAGATTATGTAGCACAATTCTAACCCCACAAGGTTCCAGGAAAGGACAGGTCCCCATAAACAACAAGTCCCAATCCTTTCTGTTTGGAGGACATCTGGCATTGTGTCCTGTCCTCCTCCTTCACATGCATAGATTCTGGGGCTATAGGCTTACACTGGCAGGCAGGGAATATAAGATGCTTCCCTGCAGGAGGCCCTAACATAAAGTGACATTGGTGTCAGTGGCTGACCTTCTCCTGCCCTTCCCCATGTCCCACATGAACAGGAGTGCTGCTCACAGTGTCCCTTGTCATTGTTCCCCTCTATGCTGCTGTCCTCTGTGTATTTGCATTCCTGAGTCTCTGTTGCACACCTCTTGGTAGCTGAGTCCCACTGAAACACATACACCTCCATTTGAGAATCCCTGGTGGGGAATCTCTCCCCATGAGACCCTCTTCTGACTCAGCATTGCCACATGAGTCTCTATGCCATTTGAACCTCAACAAATGATTTCTTGGTACATGTGCGCCATGAGACATGGCAGTGCAGTACATCTTTGCTTTATGGCAAGTATCTCTAGTATATGTCTGCTCCCAAGAGATCGTGCTTAATGGTCGGGCTCTTCCAGGTGAGAGGTCATGCTGGTACTGCACTCCCAGTTTTAAGCCTCTGAACTTGTGCATGATGTGTCCTGCTGCACAGCAGTCTCCTGCAAGTCTCCTTGTAATAACAGTGTGGCTCCATGAGGCACCAGGACTTCCATGGGAGTGGTCCTGGTGCACAAGCAACTGCAGGTAAGACACCCTAGGGCAGCTGACCTTCCTTTTTTCCTGTCCTTCAAGGAAGGGCACCCTACTGCATCTGCTAGAATTGGTCAAATTCCACAGGGAACTTGTTTTTCCAGGTGAGATTCCTTTATGCAACAGAGTCCCCTGTCTGTCTTGCTGATGCCCCCAGCACTTCCACGACTGAATCTCGGTACCCAGGACTATAAGTGAGTGACCTTGACCTGTCGCAGCTTTCAAGGGTAAATTTTCTGGTGGATACTCACTTCCAGGTAAGGTCATGTGGTACAACTGTATTTCCGCATGAGACTTCCTGGTGCACATACCCTCTGAGGTGTGACAGGACTCTATTGTATCTGCCCTTCCAGGCCAGGCACATTGTTGTACCTTTGCTCTACGAGTTTGACTGGTAAAACTTAACTTTTAGATCAAATGCCCTCACATACCTGCTCTTCTAGATGAGGTTTACTCTCATTCATACACTCCTAAGTGAGTACCTGAAGTTCACACACACACACANCACACACACACACACACACACACACACACACACACACACACACACATCTCAGCATCACCCTGCATGTGCTCTGAAATCAGACTCTCCTTGGCATCTGCATCTGCATCTGCAGGTGGTCTCCCTTGTGCATGCAAATGAATCCTGCAATACCCATCTCTGCATGGTTATTGAACTTTCAGATGAGACTGGTGCACCTTCAGGTCTGGGTGATGGCCCCTGCTATATGCAGACTTCCAAGTGACAGGTAACCTTCATGCTGGTGACTCTCAGAGGAACTCCCATGCTGCAGCTTAATACACAGGAGAGACTTGTCTGGTGCAAATTCAGTTCACTCTGTTATACCTGCTGTTTAGAGAATGGGTCACCTGGGGAGACCTCCAGTTCCTGCCATGTCTTTTTCATACGAGTCTCTTGAAGCTTCTTCAGATCAATTTGATAGTCTCAGACATGCAATCACTTACAGATGTGACTCTGTGTGTTGTATGCAGTCATCATCATGGAGTCCATGGGGAGCTTGGACTAACAGGTGAGGCGCCTGTTGCACCAATGCCTCCAGATGAAACTTCCTGCTGTGCTCACATGCAGAGACGAGAATAACTGATGTACTTGATTTCTCAGTTGAGAATTGTGGTGGTTTGAATATGCTTGGCCCAGGGGGTGGCACTATTAGGAGGCGTGGCTTTGTTATAATAGGTGTGGCCTTGTTGGAGGAAGTATGTCTTCATGTAGGTGGGCTTTGAGGTCTCCTGCTGCTCAGGCTCCACCTAGGATGGAATGGGAACCTCCTCCTGTCTGCGTCTTGCAGAAGAGAGTTTCCTTTGAATCAAGATGTAGAACTCTTGGCTCCTCCAGCATGCTGCCATGCTTCCTGCCATGATGATAATGGACTGAACCTCTGAAACTGTAAGACAGCTCCAGTTAAATGCTTTCTTTATAACAGTTGCCTTGGTCATAATGTGTTTTCACAGTAATAGAATCCAAATTAAGGTAAGTATCCTTGGTGCATCTGAAATTCCAAGTAGCTCTTCTCTGGTTCACCTATACTCACAAAGGAATGTCCCTGGTGCAGCTCCATCCCATATGATCACCACTGGTGCATCTGCCCTTGCAGATGAGCCTGTCACCTGCTCCTGTGCTTCCAAGCAACTCACCCTGGAGCACCTAACATGTAATGTCAATCATATTGCTGCATCTGCACTTGCAAGTAACTCTCCTTGATATGCCTGCACATGCCAATGAGGATGGCTGGCACGTATACATCCAAGCGCTGCTGCTTGGGGCACCTGCACTTCTGGATACCACATCCTGGTGTATCTTCCCTCTAATGTCCGAGCTGGTGGGACACCTGCCTTCCAGGTGAGACACCCCTATGGATACATATTCATTCACTGGAGTCCTGGACCTGCACAAGCCTGCAGTGCCCTGAAGTCTGCATTTTAGGGTGAGCTTCTTCTGTGCCCTGGGACTCTTATGCCCCATTCTGAAAGCAGGAGACAGTCATCTGCAGGCAACCGAGAGGGGACTCTCATTCAACATGGAGTGGAACCTGAGCACTAGGAAAACTCAAAGCCCACCTACAAGGTGACACACTTCCTCCAACAAGGCCACACCCATTCCAACAAGGCCACACCTCTTATGTTACCCAAGTAATCATTGTTTGCCTGCACTTCTAGCTGAGTATCCTCACTAAACTTGAACGACCCACTTAGACTCTCTGGAAAAGATGAGCCCCGAGAAGAACAACTGTCATAGGTACAAACAGAGTGAGTCACCATTGCTTCCTCTTTAAGTTTCAACTATCCTTCAGGTCAGTTAAGTTACTGTGTTATTTTCTTTTACCTTCTTCTAGTCCATTTCCCATGAATCATTTCCTTGTTGAGATCTAAGTTTCTATTTAATATCCCTTCTGCCTAGAGAACTGTTCCCGATACCCTGGAAGAGGTCCTTCTCCAGTGTTCTAGTTTGCTTTTTGGTGCTGTGAGGAGACACTGGCCAAAACCAGCCTGGGGAGGAAAATGTCCATTTCATCGTAAAGGCCCAGACCACAAGTCCTCATGGAGGGAGGTCAGGGCAGGTCTCAAGGCAGGAGGTAGGAAGTGAAGCAGACAGTATGGATAATACTGCTCACCAGCTTGCAGGTTGCCTCTCCAGCTGCTACGTGTTTGATGCAGCGCAGAACCACCAGCCCGTGATGGAAGCTTTCATAGTGGGCAGGATCCACCACACCAATCAGTAATCAAGATCCTTTCTCACAGACACGGCTACAGGGCAATCTGACCTGGGCACTTCCACAGTGAGACGCTCTCAAATGACTGGACTACATTAAATCTACAGCAGTGAGTAAGTGTTATACCTGGTAAGAAATTCTCTCAAGTTTTCTTGAGAAAGAGTCTCATTCTCCATATATATGTATATGTGAAATTTGTGTACATGTTTATAAATATTTGTATGTTGTATTTATATATCTTTTTGACTGTGATGAGAAATCATTGGAAATTCTCATCATGGAAAAGATTTTAGGCACAATCACAAGATTATAAATGGTCTAGATCTCCTCCCCCCTATCAGAATTCAGGTCATGTGCCCCTGTAGCAGCAGCATAGCGCTGCTTCTCTTTCTCCTTCTCTCCTTCCCTCCCTCAGAGAGTTAATAATGAAACGTGCTGTGTTCTGAAACCCCTTCCTTATATTTGTTTCTGCAAAACACACACACACACACACACACACACACACACACACACACACACACACACATATGCATGCATACACACACACCTAACATATGCATGCATACACACACACCTAACATATGCATGCATAGACACACACACACACACACACACACACACACACACACACACACACCTAACATATGCATGCTTTCCTGGTAGTTTCCTTCTTCTCCACTTCCAGGACTGCAGTGGTGAACACAGTGCTCTATGACTTGTCCACCAGGCTTCTTGATTTCACTCCCAAGAATCGCTAATTTTCCTCCTTTCCTCCTCTGATGCAAATGGAGCGATTTGGAATATTCTTCACCTATTAAGTCCAGTAGCTCTTTCCTTTTCCATTGTGGAGACAGATATACTATTCTTGGCTTCTTGTGTGGTGAGAAACCACATCATCACAATCCACCCACCAGCCTCCATGATTCTTGGATTTGGAGTCTGATCAGCAGCTCATAACGAGATTTTGAACTTTCCAGTGAAATTCTCATTTTGTTCCTTTTAGGATACTGCATGTGTCTGCTGACAGTCTCCACCCAGTCATGCACTGTGGACATCTAACCCTTGGTTTTGTATCAAATCTATTGGTAACTGTTTCTTCTCTGTGGTCTTCTTGGTTCCCACATCTCTAGTGTGTATCTGTTGACAGACAGATCCCTTCCCTTAGTATGTGTCACAGTTTACTGAATCTCTACATACAAACTTTTTCTGACTATAGGCAATGGCTGCTACCCTGTCCCATACAGAGTTTGTTGAAGTGAGCCCAGGCTGCTGAAAGAGCTTGGCTCTCCCCAAGTCCAGTTTAAGCCTGGTTGGCATGTATATGTGGTGTCCCTTGCTCTGGAGGTTAGAGGTCTCCTCTTCCTTCCCATGTTCTGGTTGAGTGCCCATAACTTCCAGAAAGCATTTATACACTTTGTTGCCTGATTGGGAGGCAATTCTCAGCACTGAGGGACATCAGGGGTGTTCTCTGGAGACCTGAAGATGGCTTCCATTACACAGAGAGAGCTTGGAGGTCTCAAGGAGTTGTGTATTTCTGTATCTCTACTCTGTGCAGACTCTCTTCTCTGATTCTCGGCCCCATGGTGTCCAGCTACCCGTCTCCTCAAGAAACCCAAGGGAGAGACCTCTTGGCTCCATCTGGTGGAACTGAAACTCTTGCATGCAGAAACAGTGGAGAATGTGTGGCTCTTTGGGATAACCCCATGCTTCCTGTCAGCTGCTGCCTGCCCTGCGCTTCTTGGGTTTGTCCCTTGCTAACAGCTAGTTCTGGTGGGGATGCCCATTGCTTGTGACATGCAGAAGTCACAATGTAAGTGAGTATTTTCTCTTTCACAAAAGGTTGTGTTCTCTAGGTCTGGTTCTGCTGCTTGTAGTTAGGTATTTAAATTCTTTTAATTAATGGAGAGTTGCACCATCTCCCACTCCTCTCTCCAACCCCTGTCCTGTCACCTCTGTTCCCCTTAAAAATTGACAGCCTCTTACCTGCTGTGTGTTTTGAGTGTTGCCGTGGGTGTAGCTTCCCTGACCTGGATAGAAGACCCAATCTTGCATCAGACCTTCCTGGTATCTTACACTTTCTGCCTCCTCTTCCACTATGGTCTCTGTGCCTAGTATATTAGGGCTATGCTGTATGTGGATGTATCAGTTCGGCCTGGGCAACCACAATAAGTTTTTCTCTGCATTTGGAGCACTATGGATTTCAGCAATGGTCTCTGTGTGAAAGAAAGACAAATTTCATTTTTAAATTATTTTAGGTTTTGTTTTGTTTTATCTTTTTGTGTGCATGGGTGTTAGGCCTGGACCAAGGTCTGTGTACTCTGTGCATGGACATGCAGTTCCCTAACATGCCAGTAGAGGGAGGCAAACCACCTGTTGCTGCAATAGTACGGAGTTGTTTGCCAACATACTGGAGCTAGGGCATTGGATACAGGTCTTCTGCAAGAGCTGCAGTGTACTGAAATGCTGGGCCATCTCTTTGGGTGCCATCACCTGAAGAGAGGATATAGTTAATGAGTAGCAATATCAACACTTGTCTGTGGCTATAAGTGTTTGGAAAGCAGTGAGGAATTACACTGGTTCAAGAAGAAACAGGAGAAACAGGAGAAGGTACCTGTAGCATGTTCTCCTGTATGGGGCATAACCTCACTAGACACAAGTAGTTGGCTAGGTCCGTAGTACCAGATGTGATCTGTCTCCTATTGGTCAAGCCGTCAGTCCGGTTGCTGCTTCTCCCCAGGATTTAAATGCCACTATTGCACATTTAGGACAATGCTGGTCATGGTTAAGATTCATAGGCAACAAGTCTGGGTGATTGCTTTTCTCACATGGCTACTTGCATAGCACCATCTGATACGGTGTCAGGTAGACCCAGAGGAGGATGCTTTTAGTCAGACCTAGCTTGAGTCCTCGCAGTCCTATGTCCAAAGTGCCAGTTGTTTTCAACAATATGGGCTTTGCTTAAATCCTGGGAGGCAAAAAAGGGGAGTGATGATAAATCATATTGTCTGTGGCCATCTCCTGGACTCCTCTGAGCAAAAGCTCAAAAGGAGATTTCTCATGCCTGGTACTGTGGCTCTTGGAGGAAGAATTTTATTTTTAAAAAAGTATGTGTATGTTCATATGTATATGCAAAATGTTTTGTAAATATAGAATAATAAGTACACGGTGGCTATCTCAGTGTCCTTATTGCTAGTTATGTCTGCTCCCTCTTTAAGCTCACCCGGTTTGTTTTTCCAGTTTCCTTTTCATACCGCATGTGCAGCCCTATGACCCATTATGCTTTCATGGTTTCTATGGTAACTCCAAGACATATACTCACATCCAAGGCTCTGGAGGGAGGAGCCACAGACGATTGGGAACCTGTGGCATTTGTGTTTCTAGGTCTGGGCTACCTCCCCCAGTGCCTTTCTTTTTAGTTCAGACCATTTGGCTGCAGAGTTCATGATTTCATTTTTCTTTCCAGCTGGACAGTATTCAGTACTAGCGTGCAAGTACCAAATCATCATCGTCCATGCATCTGCTGAAGGACATTAAGGTTGTTACCATGCCTCAGATAGTGTGAATCAAATGGTAAGGAACATGACTGAACAAATCTCTGTGGGGTAGGGTGTCAGATCCTTTGGGCATGTGCCTGCCAAGGAGTGGAATAGCTGGATCAAGGTCACACAGTATATTTATTTGTAGGTTGCTGAGAATTCTGAAACCCCACCTTCTACTAGGCACAACACAAAGGAACAAAGTGAGCTTCCTGGTGCTTTATGATTACCCAGTGACACGTTGTGTGCCTGACTCTTGGTTAAATCAGCTGGTGCCTGGAGACACTGACATTATACTATCACTAGTGACACCAGTGGCAACACTCTTGGTCTCCTGTTCTTCTAAGTCCAACTTCTGTCTTAGTTAGGGGTTTACTGCTGTGAACAGTCACCATAACCAAAGCAAGGCTTATAAAAAAAAAAAAAAGAAAAACATTTAATTGGGGCTGACTTACAGGTTCAGAGGTTCAGTCCATTATCATCAAGGCAGGAGCAGTGCAGCATCCAGACAGGCATGGTGCGGGAGGAGCTGAGAGTTCTACACCTTCATCCAAAGGCTGCTAGTAGAAGACTGACTTTCAGGCAACTAGGGTGAGGATGTTATGCCCACACACACAGTGACACACCTACTCCAACCAGGTCATACCTATTTCAACAAGGCCATACCTACGAATGGTGCTACTCCCTGGTCCAAGAATATACAAACCATGACATTCCACTCTCTGGCCCCCATAGAATTGTCCAAACACATGAGTCTATGCGGGGACATACTTAAACATAGCATAATGCAAAATGCATTTAGTCCAACTTTTAAAGTCCTCATAGTCTGTAGTAATCTGAACAATGTTAAAAGTCCAAAGTTCAATGTCTCTTCTGAGATTCATCCAATCACTTAACTGTAATCCTCCTTTTCTGTAAAGTCATGATCCCCCTGCCTCAGTTTTCAAAGTGTTGGGATTACGTCTCTACTTCAGGTAAACTTGAGAGGACATGGCCAAAAGAACATTACACATGCCCTTTGGTTACCTTTTGGACACTCTGCCCTTTGGTTACTTTTTGAACACTTCCCTTTGGTTATAACTTGAACACTCCCTGTAGTAGTAGTCTTCCACGGGAGCTCTGTCAGTATTGCATATGCTGTCTGCATGAGAGGAGAGTCCTCTGCAAAGATAGGCAGAGTGAGCAGACTTGGGGTACAAGGGGCCACGTGAGAAGGAAGAATGCCACATTTCAGCAGCTGGAACGCATGCATTTCTCTTCCTAGAGACTGGACTCAGTCTGTTTGACACATTCAAAGGCCACCTGCTTTTTCATGTTTCTCTTGCTGACACTGGGCTGCTTCTGTGTTCCTTTGGCCTAGCACTTTCCTCTCACAGAAGATCAGACTGTCACCCAAGCTAGCCAGCAGCTCTTGATCTTCCTGCATTTCTGGGTTTTTCAAGTGTTGCTGTTATAGGCTTCAATCACCACATCTCCTCCATCAGAGTTGTTCCAGTTCACAGCTTCGTTGTATGTCAGAAACATCAGTCTTCTTCGTGATATGAACAACACACATTCTCTCTTTGCCCCGTTCCTAGCTTAGCTTTATTTTTTTCCAATGTTTTTGAGACAGAGTTTCTCTGTATAGCTCTGGCTGTCCTGGAACTCACTCTGTAGACCAAGCTGGCCTCGAACTCAGAAATTCGCCTGCCTCTGCCTCACAAGTGCTGGGATTAAAGGCATGAGCCAGCACGCCCGCCCTATCTTGGCTTTTTAATTTCCTCTCTGCTACTTTCTCAGACTTCTGTGTATGAATATAAATTCATCTGTCATTACTCCCACCAGCTTCCTTTGTGGGTTCTGGTTTTTCTGCCATATATAGAAACCTTTCCCCCCTGGTAGCTTACAAGGGGCTCCCTGATTACAAGTTATGAAGTCAGTGTGTAGTTTCATTTGCTATGTACAATCTGTAACCTGTTGCTATTTGTTTGAGTTACACCAGGAAGTTCAGATCCATTCTTCTCCTTAGAATATCTATGCTGTTTTCCCACTACATTGGACTTAACATGCACCTAGGACTCCTGGGAAAACAGGAGAGGTTACACTACCCTTCCTGTGTTCTGCAAGCAAATGACTACATAGACTCTCTCTCCGTGTGACTCACAGCACACTGTTAACCCCTCCCGCCTGACACAATACTAGACTCAGACTCTGTAAGTATTTATACTTAGATTCCCTGAAGATGAGCTGAAGCTCTCCTTCCCAATGAGTCATCAGAAGAAAATGCCTGCGAGCTGAACTCTGAGCCATCTCTCCTTCCAGGCCTTGAGAAGGGGCTCACTGGATCCTGAGAGCTACACCCCCAACGCCACCTGAGAAGAGGCTTCCTGAGGGAAACATGTCCTTGTTCCATACTGTCCTGAGATCCCTGTTGCCAATGTCCCCACACTGTTCCTTTAACTACCTGTCTATACTAGGAAAAAGGGTCTCCAGCTGGGAAACCCCAGGGAGCTCAGGGTCCCAGCACTGTCCTAGGCCCCTGACCCCACCCTACACAAGCCCCGCCCACTACAATGGACCTCTTCTCCAGTGTTCTCTCCACACTTTGACATCTCTTCCCACTTCCTTACTTGCCCCTCTGATCAGCCACCACCTGTCCCCACTACTAGGATCCCTCCTCACTCCCCTTAAATAATCCTCTCAAATGAATCCTCTCCTGTTAGCCCAGATAGCTTTAGGGGACCATAGTGCCACCTAGATAGCTTTAGGGGACCATAGTGCCACTGATTAAAGTTCTTCTCTCCAAAGGAACCCAGGTGCCCTCCACAGACTGTATACAATTACCACGCCCCAGGCTTTGTTCTCATGTGGGCTCACCTGGATCAATATAGTTTATGTACAGCGCTTATCCACAGCAGCACCATGCTCCACCTTCTGCAGCAGGGTTTCTGGTACATTCTTTGTTTCTCCAAACCAGACTTAACGTGTCCTTAAGACTCTATTATAGCCGGGAGGTGGCGCACACCTTTAATCCCAGCACTCGGGAGGCAGATGCAGGCAGATTTCTGAGTTTGAGGTCAGCCTGGTCTACAAAGTGAGCTCCAGCACAGCCAGGGCTATACAGAGAAACTCTGTCTCGAAAAAAAGCAAAAACAAAAACAAAAAACAAAACAAACAAACAAAAAAGGACTCTATCAAAAAGTTGTAGGGGCTGGTGAGATGGCTCAGCTCTTCTGAAGGTGATAAGTTCAAATCCCAGCATCCACATGGTGGTTCACAACCATCCGTAACGAGATCTGGCACCCTCTTCTGGAGTGTCTGAAGACAGCTACAGTGTACTTACATATAATAAATAAAATAAATCTTTTTTTTAAAAAAGTTGTGATCAAGTTGAAGGTGTATGTTGGTTTGTACTCTGTTAGTTATGGGTGAATTTAGAAGGTAGAAAGGTGTGACTATCTCTTCTAATGGTGTTCCTCTGTTAAAGAGTTTTCTAGAAGGCCACTGTTTGGGAGTGAAGCCCTATAGAAGGCCATAGGGGATCCCTGGCTGCATCCTGCCTGGGGTGGTCTGCTGTGATCTCCTTACCCCCTCATGAGGAAGACTCAAACTGGAGGGTCTCTGGCAGAAACAGCTGCACCTCTCATCACAATGCAGGTAAGGGGTAGCTGACCACCTCTTCCCCAACTGTTCCTCAGGAACTTGAGGCGATTCTCAGTGCTTGCTAAGTCTCTCCTCACCCTCCCCCCAGGGATGGGGGTTGGGGGGGAGGGCCTTCAATCAGTGCTGTGAGTCACCCATGCCTTTGAAATGTGAGTTTCCTTGATAAGCATCAAGCAGTTTCATGGCTTTGTCCTGGCAGCCTGAGGCAAGCATGCAGATGGACCCTGAGGAGGAGGAATCCTTTGTTGAGTGTGGGCCTGCAGATCCTCAGTGACAGTCATTAAAGAGCCATCTGCAGGGCTTTAGGGCTTCTGGAGACTAAAAGGCTTTGCTGCCAATGTTCTCCAGAATTGTGGTGAGTGTGGTAAGTGAAACCACTTTCCCTGGTTGTGGGCAAGCTCTAGGGAGGTGGCTGGGCTGTGTGTGGAGTGAGTAGCGTGACCAGGAGCAGTTCTTGCACAGCCCCTTTGCAGACCACGCCTGCCTCCTGTGGCAGTCTTGCCCGGCCCTTTGAAGACCACGCCTCCTGTGTCAGGAGTGCTTTCCAGAGAAGCTGAAGCTTCTTATCTTGTCTCCACAATCCCTTTTATGCCCCCTCCTCCTTACAGGTCGCTTTCCCACATTCATGCATTCTGTTTTATTTCATGACAAAACCTCTGTTTTTGACCAGCTCTTTCTGTGTGGCCAGAGGTTTGGCACTGTCCATTAATACCCTACCACTCATTTTCTGGTACACAACCCAGGCAACGAGTGTCCAGTCCTGGAATCTTTCGGTTGGCCAAGGTTCACCCACGAGGGGCAGAGCCCCCAGAGCAGTTCCTCATTCTCTGCTCTGCTGCTGGCAGACCCAGCTTTGTACCAGACCAGTGAAGGCAACCGCCACAGCTGCTGTGAGTGAGAGCATGCTCAAAATGGCTGTGTGATAGCCTGAAGATAACATTTCACATCCCTCGCATTCTTTCCACTCCTTCTGCAGTGCTCTGTCAGCCTTAGGTTAGGGCTGTTCTCTGAACCACTTCACAGAAGGAAAAACATGCCTGCTACTTTCAACACAGTCTAAAACCCAGGGGAAAACACCCATATGCATAAGAGTTTTAAAATTTCAAATATTTTTGAAAAAATAACGTGGAGGGCTGGAGAGATGGCTCAGTCGTTAAAAGCTAGGCTCACAACCAAAACCATAAGAGAAAATAACATGGGGTACGGTGGGTGGTACCCACCAGCAGCTGATGGGTCTGATAAGCAAGTCTCATTGCCTCCTTCTCAGAAGACTGGCTTATCTACCCAATCCTGAAGCTGTTCTTTGTTGGTTCTGCTTTTTCTTTAGACCAGGTGATCCATTAGCTCAAGAAACCATCAAATCACCCTGGAAGCACGGGAGATTTTCAGTCCTGGAAAACTACTACTCATTGAGGTTGAATTTGCATCCCAAGGATACCCAGCAACACTTGGCGCTTCATCTCCGATGTCTCTCATCAAGAAAGTTGGGCCTTTGCTAGGACCAGGAAGTGGGAGTGGATGGGTTGAGGAGCAGTGCTGGGGGAGGGTATAGGGGGCTTTGGGGATAGCCTTTGAAATGTAAATGAAGAAAATATCTAATAAAAAATCAAAAAAAGAAGACAAAAATAACTAGAGCTCAAGTACTAACACACAGGCACTCACACAGACATGCACACACACACACACACACACACACACAGACACACACAAAGAAAGTTGGGCCTCCATGCAGGAGGTATCATGGGAAGTGACCATGAACACTGAAGGAAGTTGCAGCATGTGAATCAGGGTGACATGTTTGGACCTAGCCAAGAAGAGTCATCCTTGGGGCTCTGGGGGGAAAGCAAAGAAACTTCTTATTGAATCTGCAGCCTGTGGGAACTCCAAGATTCCTTCCCAGCACTTGCCCCATTCTTCTCCCACAGGAATCAGGCCACTGTGCCTGGGCTGTATGTGGGAAGAAGCTCTTCCTGTGGGCAGAAGACTCAGGAAGCATCTGCAGGTGCCAAGTCTCATGTCTCCCAGTTACCCAGGGATACCATCCCTGCCTCACCTAGCTACCTTTAAGGAGGCTCATACACATCCATTCCTCACTCACTAGGCACCTTTCAGGTCTTTCTGTAAAGCTGGAGAACGCAAATCCAAATCCCTGTGCAGGATCTGAACTCAGAAGTCCAAAATGGGGTTGTATTGGCTAGTTTTATGTCAACTTGACATAGCTGGGTTATCACAGAGGAAGGAGCTTCAGTTGGGGAAGTGCCTCCATGAGATCCAGCTGTAGGGTATTTTCTCAATTAGTGATCAAGGGGGAAGGGCCCTTGTGGGTGGGACCATCCCTGGGCTGGTAATCTTGGGTTCTATAAGAAAGCAGGCTGAGCAAGCCAGGGGAAGCAAACCAATAAGGAACATCCCTCCATGGCCTCTGCATCAGCTCGTGCTTCCTGACCTGCTTGAGTTCCAGTCCTGACTTCCTTCAGTGATGAACAGCAGTGTGGAAGTGTAAGCTGAATAAACCCTTTCCTCCCCAAACTGCTTCTTGGTCATGATGTTTGTGCAGGAATAGAAACCCTGACTAAGACAGGGGTCCTCAGTGCTTTTCCTCAACTCCTTTCTGGAAAGAGGCCTGAGCCAGCATATCTTGTCTGAGGAATGTAAAAATCGGTCTGCAGGAAGTGATGGGACTAAAGAATCTGGTGGATCTATGCTCAGGAGCAAGCCATACCCTGCTCTGCACTCTTGTTTTATGTGTGTATGGGGGGGGCAGTCTGAGCATCCCTAGGTTACAAAACAGATAGCTCAGAGTCCAGCTGTGCTGCCCCTCCACTACCCTCTACCCCCACTTCCTTCTAGGTCTCCCATC
>LR756404.1:3281005-3321585 GCA_902729485.2 Mus minutoides | reverse complement strand
ATCACACAGATCTTCCAGAATGATATAAAGCCAAGAGACTCATAGGATGGAAGGGCCCAGCATCTGTGGGGTCCAGGCACTACTCCATATAATGCCACATTACCATTACTACAGGGAATGAATGGTCAGGCAGGTCCCTGGCATGTCTATACTCTCAGTGAGGTGGCACTCCCTTTGACCTCCTGATACATCCATTGCCTGGAACACTCTGTTTGTTGGTCATAAGAACTTGGCCTTAGAGTAATTACCTTCCTTTTTAGGTCATAGTCTCATTCCCTGCTTTCCTTGCACCAAGAGAGGCTCCAGGCACTCTGACTATTTCCTGCCTGTCTGCAGGCCTCTGGGGTACAGAGTTCAGCAGAGCCTCAGGTTCTAGGTAGGCAGGCAAACAAGTTGAATTACTGTACATGAATTTGTGAGGTCACATAAGCCAGCCACATCATCTTCCCCTTGGAATCAGGACATGGAGCACAGGAAATGGGTGGTTACAGGGTCCCTAGTGTCCCTGAGACACATGTGAAGGGGAATGGAAGCAGTGGTCTGAAAGGTGGAGAGAGTGGTCACCCCACCGAAGATGGGAGTACCCTCTGAGCATGCCTAGAAGAGATGCCGCCAATGAATTTGACCACCCCTGGGATTCTCTCTCAGTTGTCTTTGTCTAAAGGCTCCTGCCTAAGCATATCAGTGATACTTTCCAGCATCTTCTGCAATGCTCAAGAAATGAGTCTGGCTACAGTGCATTTATTGAATGAGCTAATTGAAGTGAGTTAATGGGTGGGTATGAGTAGGTAAGGGGTGAGTGTCTGCATAAGTAGGTTAATCCCACAATATCTTAGTTTGTAAGGACACGGCACATTTGGACCAGCCTGGCTGGTCCCTGAGCTTCAGTGAATACTGTGACGTCTCTCTAACTAAACTAAGTCCATGCTCTATAGGAGAAAGCCACTGTTCATGGAGAACAAAGCCATGAATGGGGCTCTGGTTTTGTCCTGCTATGGTGTCCTGGGCAGGTTACTTCACCTGTGCTTCACCTCTGTCCTTAAAGTGGGCCTGGAGGGCAGGGAGGGGGGCGCTTCATAAAGATTTGATGACTGTATGTTGTTTGAAGTTTGGGAGGACAATGCCTGTCATCTTTGCAAGCATATACACGGAGGAATTGTTCTGTGCCAGGCACCACTAGTAGCTTCTTGGAATATCCGAGTTCTCAGGATCAGTCCACGAGGCTGCTGCCAGAAGCCTGTCATGTTCTGAGCATGGCTTCTGCAGCACCCTCCTCCCTCCCACTTTAACTCCACTGACTCTCTGAGACCCTGCAGTAAAGTGCTGCCTCCTCAGTGCCTGTATACTTGCTGCCCAGCTCATAATCTTCTCAGTGGGGTCTCTTTGCCTCTACCATTGAACTGACTATCCCCTGGAAGCACTAACAACTTGCCAAAATGGCTCTCTTCCTCACCCTTCCTCATCTTTACATGACCTGCCCTTTGTCTTTTTTGTCTGTGTGTCTCTGTCGCAGGGTATTCTTTCTGTGCCCAGAGGTTGCTGTCTTCTACTTTAACACTTCCTGCATACTCAGGGATAAAGGAACTAGCATAGGACTGAAAACTCTTTTACCCAGGCATGAACTGATAGGTCAAGTTGGCCAGTCGTGTGTTCCAATGGAAAGGAAGTTCCCTGTGGTTTCAGAGTCTGCCTTGGAAGGGATTGGGCGGTGTCTGGGCAGTGAGAAGAGACCCAGAGTAGGCCCGGGACAGAAGTTGAGTATTCTATACATTTTCCTGAAGATAGCAGGGAGCCATGAATGTCTTATGCAGAGCCATTTTGAGACCATGCCTCTTCAAGATGGGGTAGCTGCCTAGGATGTTATTGTTGGGTAGGGCAGATGACAGGGAGCTATTATCTCCCTGGGAAAATGGCTAGAGCAAAGCCTGTAGCTGAGAATGTTCAGATGGTGAGATACTCAGTGGGAAGGAAAGGCTACAGTGCACTCTCTCCCTGCTGGACATAAGACACGAAGGAGGTCTCAGTACAGTACTCTGGGAGGTCCCTGGGGCTATGTTGTCCTAGGCCCATCTGCTGCAGGGATGACCCTCTCTCTTCCTCCCTGCTGAAGACAGATATCTTATGACAGAACTAGGTAAAGAGCCTGAGATCCTTCTTCCCTGTCCTGTGTGTGAGAGTGCAAAAGAACCAGAGGGAGAGGAGTAGACCCACAGAAAGTTCTTTCCTCCTTAGGTGAAATTCCCTGCAAACCTAGTGGACTCACTGACCAAGAGATGCAGGAGCATGGGCCTATTGGATTTGGATTGTGTAGGCCGAGAAGTCAGCCGTTTCTGGGAAGGGTGTACTACAATGTACCCATGGAATCCTATCTACTAGCAGAGCCCAAGTAGAGTTCAGAGCATAGTGCCATGAAGGAACCAGTGTTTGTAGAGTCAGAGGTGCATTTAGGGAACCTTCAGGAGGACAGAGCTATACCATTCTGTCTAGGCTCTCAGCTTCTAGCTCAATACATGGTTACAGAGGGGAAAACCAGGTCCAGTTCTAGAAAGGATGAATCAATTCTGTCACCACTGTTGGGTCTGCTGAGTCCGTACATCCCATACTGAGTGGGAATTTTCGGGGTAATTGTGCTGTTGTGTGTGAGGGCCTGGTTCAGCTGGGAGGGCTTCCTGGAGGTGGCAGGGAGGAAGAAGATTGCTTGATTGTTACCTTGATAGACTCTAGAATGACTTGGGAGATGGGCTCATAAACATGCCTTGTGATATTGATTACATTAATTTGTGTGGGAAGAATCATCTTAATTGTAAGTATCACTTTGTGCCTCCAGATCTTTGCCTTTTGTTCCTGTCCTGACTTCCCTGGATTATGAAGCAGACATTATAAGATGAAAATAGCCATTCTTCTACACTTTGCTTTTGGTCACAGTGTTGTGTCACCACAATAAAAATCCAAACTAAGACATCAAATTTGCCATGCATTTGTTGGCTTCAGCTGTTCTCTGTAACAATGGTTCAAGACTCCATAACCCCTCAATCCCCCATATTCCCTGTGTGAAAAACAGTGTCACATGTACAACTCTGCCACATTTCACTGCTACCTCAGAACAGGGTCTTATCCCCTTAGATCTCAATTGCGTCTGGCTTTACTTTTCACTTTCTGCAATAAATAACATGACCAAAAGCAACTTCAGGAAGAACGTGTTTATTATACAGTTCCAGAAAGATAGAGTCTGTCACGTTAAAAAAAAAAAAAAAAAAAAGCATGGCATGCTTCCAAAGTAGTAAACTGGTTGATCACATATTCATCCATAAACAGAAGGCTGATGGCTGATAGGAAGAACAAGAATGGAGTGAGGCTATAAACCTTCAATACCAGTGGCATACTGTTTCCACCAAGGCTCTACCTCCTAAAAGCACTCCCCTAAACAGTGTCAACAGCTAAGGAATCAAGTGTTCAAGTAAACAAGGAGTTTCCTGGAGATGACCCACCATTTTGCATGGCTGTGATGGGTGCACTCTGAAGTGGCCCCAGAGACTTTGTCCCAAGATTGCTTCTTGCAGATAATATGCCTTTCCAGCTCCTGTTACCTCACCTAGTGATTCCTGGTCATCAGCCCGCCCTATTGGGCAGATTTCCTGAAGAATCAATATGAAGATGTACTTTCATGTAGCAAGGCTGTATAGATGAACTGATGTCATAATTCCTGGTAGCAATTTTATAGAATTTGTAAATTGATACAAGTAATCTCGAGCTCCCTATAGAATAAAATCGGCAAATAGAGCTCTGTAAACTTTCATGTGTCATGGGCTAACTGACCTAGGAAAGGAAAGCAGACTTATAATAAACATTTGATCAAGGAAAACATTCCTTCTAGGTTAGGAATGAAGCCACTGTCTGGTAACTAAGGTCATAAACTGGGAATGGGCAATTTACTGTAGGTACAAGGACAGAAAATAAATGATGGACTAGACTATACAAGAGTTCAAAATAATAAGACACAAGGCAGATATTTGTCTCTGAACAAAACTTTACTAACTTATGATATAAAATTATTGCTTTAAACTTATAATGAATGTATGTGGCTAGAGAACAAGTAATGAATGCTTAGTCGGGTTCTAGTCTTAATGGAAAGATGTAGAAAGAATTCTGCTCTAACTCCTTAAGTTTTATCAACCTATGACATAAAACTACTGCCTTAAGCTTACTATTAATTTGTAGAATGTAAAAATGCTTTAAAAACCATGTGATCAATTATCTTGAGAAGGTATAAAAACTAAGAACAACAATAAATTGGTGGTGTAGACTTTTTCTGATTAATCCAGTACATGCCTTGCTTTGTCTTGGCCAGAAGTTCTCTGGTTCATCTATCATCAGTACCTGATGGTCGGGGGGCCAGGCCCTGGCACTCCCCTAAACAGAGTCAATAGCTAAGGAATCAAGTGTTCAAGTATATGAGCCATCGCATTCTGCCCCTGCATCTCATATGTTCATGGCCATCATATGAGGCAAAGCACACTTACAATTAGACTAACTTCAAAAGGCCCATTAGTCTTTAATGCTCTTATCAGTGTTCAGAAGTCCAAATTCCACTGTCTGAGATTCAAGGTGATCTTTTAATTTTAACTCTCTGTAAAATCCAAAAACAAGCTACATACTTCCAACAAAAACTGACATGGAGTATACATTATCATTCCCCAAAAGGAGACTGAGGATGTCATGAGCAAAGACTGGACCAAAGCAAGGCCAAAAACACAGCAGAGCCAACATCAATTCCTGTAGTCCAATGTCTGGTTCTGGAGCTTAAGTTTCAAGGGCCTAAGATGACTCTGACCCTTCAGCTTTTGCTGTCCATAAAACACATCTCTATCTCTCCGGCTTGTTGAACTCCCTGTATGCAGCTAACCTTGATAGATGTCCCATGGTTCAAGCATCTCTATCAACCTGGGCTTCACCTTCACAACATCACTCAGTGTAATCTCAGGGATTCTGATCTTATCTCAGATGTCTTGGCCTCACTGGCTTTCTAAAACTATAGAGGAAGACTCCATGTCACCCCTCCACCCCACCTGGCCACATTGTTGCTTCTTTCTGTTCTCCAAAACCAGTACCCCTTGAAAGAAACTGTCAAGTTTGGCTGCAACTTGGGATGGACCCTCATCCCCTTAGGCCATAGTCACACTAGTTTCTGAATACAGTTGCTTTATGGGAGCATGAAACTAATTAAGCCCCTTTCCTTCCACAAACTGGACCTGTGTATCTGTTGGGGACGGGCATCCTGCCTTGGAAGTACCTTTTCCATCCTTTCAGTGCCAAGCATGTATTCTTCTTTCTAATGGTCACTGCATTGTTTTTAGCGTGCTGCTTTAAGTCTTAAGCTCTCTAGCATTCATTTCATTTGTAAACTGTACACTTATTTCATTCTTTCACACTTGTGGCTCTTTTTTCACTGTAGATAAGAATAGTGAGTAATGACCACTCTACAGACGTTACGCTATATCGTTTTTCAAATTCCCTCCTTCATTATGCTTTAATTTAACTTCACAGAAGTTTTCAAGCCATGAGTAAAACACTTACCTGAAACTTCGGCACTGCCTAGATGAAAAAATGTCAAGATAGAGATGGTTTCTAAAAAGAGTTCCAGTATCACATGAAGTAACACTGGAGATAGCAAATAGGATTCCATAAAATTAAAAATTTCCTTCACACAGTGAGAAGTATCCATAGAATGAACAGGCTCCAGAGTAAATACTTTGTTAGCTATATTTCAAGTATATAGAATATCTAAAGAACTTCAAAAGTCAAATGTCCCAAACCAAATGTTTCAATCAGCAAAACAGTTCTCAAATGAAAAACTACAAATAGGCAATAAACCTTTTTAAACCCATTTAATATCCTTAGCCTTAAGGGAAATATCAAGTTAAAATAGCTTTTAGATTCCTTTTCATCCCAGTCAGAATGACTATAATATTAAGGAAACAAATGAATACAAGTGCTAGGGCAAATGTGGGCAAAAGGGAACCCCCTTACTTGCTGGTGGTTAGAATGTAACATGCATACTATGGAATTCAATGTGGCTGCTGATTGCAGGAACTAAAAATGGAGATGCCATGTGACCAAATTCTTAGATCTGAGTATAAAATCCAAAGAACTCTTAGGCACTATTCCAGACACACTTGCACAACCATGTTCATCACTGGCCCATTCACAATGGCTAAGAAACTGAGCCAGCCTAGATGGTGATCAACAAAGGAATCAGTTAAAAAAAAGGTGTAGCATATATACAGAATGGAAAATTTTCAGACATAATGAGCAATAAAATCATGACATTGGCAGGAAAGTCAATGGAAATGATGTTAAGCAACTTAGATTCAGAAAGTCAAACAGCATTATTTTCTTTCACCTATCTGTGTGTGTGTGTGTGTGTGTGTGTGTGTGTGTGTGTGTGTGTGTGTGTGTGTGTGTGTATTACATCTGGAACAGTTGTTTTCCCTCCTTTTTCTCCTCCCAGTTACTCCCTCCACCTCCTCCCTCCCTCCCATCCACTCCTCCTCTGTTTCCCTTCAGAAAAGGGCAGGCTTCTCATGGATATCAATCAACCATGAGACATCAAGGTATAGTAAGACTAGGCACCTCCTCTCCTATCAACCTGGGACCATGGCAGCATGCAGGAAGACATACTGCTGGAGAAGTAGCCTAGAGTTCTATATCCAGAACCACAGGCGGCAGGAATACAGAGACTGGATCAGGCATGGGTTCTTGAAACCTCAAAGCTTACCTACCATCAGCGACACACTTCATCCAAGACCACATCTACTCCAAAAAAGCCACACTTTCTAATTTCCTCCCAAATAATACCACTCCCTGATGACTAAGCATTCAAACAAATGAGCCTATGGGAGACATTCTTATTCAAACCACCACAGTGTCCATAGAAGCAAGCCCTGTGAATCTGCTACAAGATGCCCAGGAATGGATGTGGTGAAAGTGGAGAGATGTGCAAGGCGGAAGCTTTCATTCCTGGCCTTTCTAGCTCATGGCTACTATAGGCAAAGAAGAATCCAGGGCGCAAAGTGCCAAGTAACTTTTATTATGAAAATAAACAGGCATTTCTCAGGAGAAATACACAGAGCAAGTTACTTAGTTGGGGTTGGTCTATGTTGCCTGGCTTACATGTTAACTTTGGCTTTGTGATTAGCCAGGCTAACAGCAGGGGTCATAGGTAAGAAACAGAGAAACAAGAGTGTGGATAAGGGGAAGATAACATCCAGCCGTGTGTTTTTATGTCATTATTTGAAGAATTCCTTTGGGATCTTGGACTTGTTCTGGAACAATAGAGTTAGAATGTCAGACGTGCCCACTGCCCTGAGTTACATCCCCCGGTCACCTAAACTCTATCTTATTGAATGCTCAGGGACCACTTATCTGTTACCCACTTGATTCCCAGACCTCACCTGAAGCATGGTGAAGACTTGAGCAGCTCTGGTATAGTCCCACTTGTTATCCTCAAGGCACCTGGGGTGGAAGAAAGACAGCTGACTTCCAATACTACTGTAGGAAAGATTCACGGGCTGCAATTGCCACCACATGACTCTCTGCTAGCCCCAACTAATTTCCAAACTGCTCTGTTGCTGCAAAAGAAAACCCTCTAAAAGCTGGAGCTCAGTCTCTACCCGCCCATGTCACCCAGTGACTGGCAACTTCTACTGCACTTTTAATTGCTACTAATTTTCCCATCCTAAATATTTTTAATAAATGATCTTAAACAAATATAACGGCCCTAAGTGACTAGATTCATTAACCGAGTCCAATTATTCCTAAGTTTCAACCTGTCAGACCTCATGTAGGGTCCATATTCATTTTCATGACTGAACAGTATCCTACTGTGATATGTACCATATTTATTTATTCATTCATCTTGGAGAAATAGTTGAGCTGTTTGCCAAATATAAATAACAGTGCTATAAATGTATAATCTTTGGACTAAATAACTTTTTGTTCTTTGTAGCCTATATCTCATAGTGGATTATTAGGCCATGTGGCAACTCCACGTTTAACATTTTGAAGACTGATATAACAGACCCTATCCCTACCAGAACTCCCAATCTCTCTCCTTCCCTGTCTCTCTCCCTATTTTTATCTTTGTCTTGTAATCTCTCTCTCTCTGTCTCTGTCTCTCTCTGTGTGTGAGTGTGTGTGATTTAGTAATCTAAGCATCTCTTAATTCAACAAAGGTAACACTCAAGATGAACCATGACATTCTGATTTACATTTCTCTAACGACTAATAATGAAGAGGAAGAAAATTATGTGCTTGCTGGCTACTGCATATCTTCTTTAGAGAAACCAATATCTGTTCAAATCCTTTCCCCACTCTCAGTTGTGTTGTTTGCCTTTTTGCTGTTTTTTACTAAGTGTTCTTCCTGTGTTCTTATCTGATAGGTGATCTGCATGTCTTTCTTTCATTCTGTCACATGGCTTTGCACTTCCCTGACAGTTGCAACGCACTTATTTGAGATGGAGTCCAATTTGTCAGCTTTTCTTTAGATGCTTGAGGTATTCGAATCACAGACGATACTTGGCTGCCTAATTCAAGGCAATAAATATTTATATCTATGTCTTGTTCTTTGGGCATTGTAGTTGGGATAACACTTAATTTTGGATCTTCAGTCTATGCATGGCCAGTGTTTGCACTGGGTATGTGGATGTATGTGTATGGAGTCAAAAGTCCCTGTTCTTGAAGTGAGCATCCGGTTCTTTCAGTACCCTATGTTCAAAAGATATTATTAGTTTCTGTGGAAATATGATAGTGGGACAGTCTTAGTAATAAGTAATCAACTGACCATCAGTGTGTTAATAATACTGTGAGTGCCTAATAATCCTGTGGCACTGATGCAAGTGGCACATCCTTTAACTTTGGTCTTTACATTCAATGTCATTTGGGGCAGTGTAGGCCCTAATGCATTTTCACCTGAAGTTTGGGAATCACCCTATCAATTGAAAGCTGTTTAAATGTAAAGTTATTTTATGTATATATGGGTGCTTTGCCTGGGTGCTTATCTGTGCATCACTAGCCTGCAAGTACCCACCAAAACTATAAAAAGGTGTTGGATCCCTTGGAACTAGAATGACAGTCATCTGTGAAAAAGTGTGTTGGTGGTGGGAACTGAAGCCAGGTCCTCAGGAAAAGTACCCAGTGTCTGTAAGTGCTAAGTCAAATCTTTAGACTTTCTCTCTCAATTCTTGCAAAGAAACCATTTGGCACTTTGAGTGGAGTTTCAAGGAAAGTGAAGATTCTTGGACAGTATTTGCATTGTCATACCTGTGAACATGGAAAAAAATCCTTTCCCATTATTTAGGTCTTTTTTTTTTTTTTTTTTGAGACAGGGTTTCTCTGTATAGCCCTGGCTGTCCTGGAACTCACTTTGTAGACTGGGCTGACCTCGAACTCAGAAATCCGCCTGCCTCTGCCTCCCGAGTGCTGGGATTAAAGGCGTGCACCACCACACCCAGCTCATCTTTCATTTTTTAAGACATATTTTTCAAACATGAGAGTCTGAGTGCAGGTATGCTGCAGGGAGGTAGGTGAGGGGGCTCTGAGCACACATAGACACCTGTCTCAGTGAGTGCAGATGAGTGAGCACAATGGTGCATGTGTGGAGGTCATAGGGCCATCCATGTGGTGTGTGGTCCAGACTCATGTGAAGCAAAGCAATTTTACACAGGGCCACATTTCCCTGCTCTCTTTTGTTTCATTTGTGCTGAAGTGTTTTATTCATTTGGATGTTGTTCTAAATGGTCTTGTTTTTCTAAATTCACTCTTGATCTATTTACTCCAAGTATATAGAAACATAATTGATTTCCGTACATTGATCTTATAGCCTGCAACCATGCTGAACTTGCTAATTAGTTTTAGGGGCTTAATGTAATAAATTGCTTTGGATTTTCCAAGTGAAATGTAATGCCATTTGAGTTATGGACTATTTTAAAAAATTCTTTACCTACACTATTACAAAATTATAATCTTGTTTTTTTCAGTGTGCTTCCCCTCCCCCATTTTAAAAGGGCAGATGTAAAATATAATTTGGTTTTTACGTGTTGTATGTGGTTCTATTATTCTTTTGCAACCTCAGCCCCACTCCCATCCTGTCCACTTTTATAGCACAAACTTACTTCTGAGACCATTCAAGTTTCATCCCCGACTGGGTGGAGAAAGTCTGCACCATTCTTTGCTGCTCTTGAGAAAGAACAAGCTTGAAGTTGGAGTATGATGTGGGTATGACAAAGGCACTATGGATCTCTTCAGAGCTTGGATTCCTCACAAAAAGCTGGTCATTCACAATGTACATGCTGGAGGAAAATCAGTCCCTGAGACAAATGGATGGGTGGACACTCCACCCTACACCCACATAGCCCCAGACAAGATACTCTTTAACCCCTGATAATTAGCAACTGGATTCCTCCTATGTTCCTGCTTGGTCTGCCTAGTGAAATGCTTTGCTGGTACCCAGAGAACACCACCCCTACCTCCCCCTAGGAGGGATTGTCTACCACCTCCATTGGATTTGGAGACTTAATCCCCATACAGTTCACCTACACAAGAGTAAAAGAATCTGGTTAACCTCATTTCCATTTTTAGAGGAAAAAAATCAGTCTCCTGAAGAGATCAGTTAACTGGGCCAAGGTGACAGTGACACTTAGGCTTAAGAAGAAAACTGGGATTCCAACCCTGGAGTCCCCAATCTTAACTGCTAGGCTACATTGTTCCTTGGATCCACCTCTCTGGGATTTCCACCCACAGTACTGCACTCACTTTGAATTCCTGCCAAGGACAGCAATGAAGATCCTCATGAAGGCACGAACACATTTCTTGGAGGTACCCTCTATTTTGTGGACAAGAAAAGTACCCTTACTACAGTTACACACACGTTTTGCACCCTCACAAAACATTCCTCAGTCAGGGCCTTATGCTGAAAGGGCCCTGGACCACTCAAGTATTAGCTTGGAGTCAGGGGGCTGTGGTGGAAAGGGGGGCAGGCAACAAGGGGAATAATCCACTCATATTGATGGGTCTCCCCTGCCACATTCTGGACCCTGTGAAAAATAACTTCCAATGTTCACTTGGGCTCGGATTCCCATCTGTCTGGGGTGGAGGATAATTAGCACCATTTGCAGGGGAAATGCAGAGGCTAAGCAGCTGGCCCAAAGTCACAGAGTAAGGATGTGGAATGAGAGCCAACAAACCCTGCAGCCCATGTGCTCTCCCTCACCCAGGAGCCGTGCAGCAGACAAGCACAGACCTCGGTCAGACCAGGATGGCCAGTGGGCAGGAGAGCACCCAGGAAGACACACAAGGGGAGGAGCTGGGGAAGTTCTCAGAGATGCACATCCAGGTCAGGAAGCAAAAAGGGATGTGGAGAGAGGTTTCTACAAGCACTCACCTTCCTTGAACAACCCACTAACAGAGAAGCAGAGCATCTTTTCCTGAAAGGGAAGAAGGCACAGACAGGCTTAGGGTCCTGCATAACTTTCTAACCATGTAGGAAAACACCTCAAGGCAGAAGCTATTGCTTACCATCTGGAAACAGATGTTCACTTGGAAAGAGCTGAAGGCATGTAGAGTTTGGGGAAATCCCCTCAGACACTCGACAATGTCTTGTTTTGTGTACTTCAGTAGCTGCCTCTGAATGTCTACACAGGAGTGAAAAAACAGTCTATTATGCTCTGTGATTACCTCCTTCACACCCTGAGTTCATGGACTCTACCAGGTCTTCCTCAGCACACACTTACGGAAGTCCTTGAAATCCTTCATATCATTTTCATCCTTGAAGTACCCACACATGCTATTCCTAGAAGAAAAGAGTCTTAAGGGAAGGGTCCAGCCAGTGCAGGTGCTTCCTGGAAGTCACTTGTGTCTACTTGGTACTGGGAGGGGGGGTGGATTCACACTGCTCTGGAACAGAGCATCAAGTGTGATACTCACAGATCTGGATCATTGGGGTTGAAAGGAATGGTCAGGGAGAAGCAGGCCTGGTCATGGTAAATGTTCAGGAGACCCTGTCGCTCTTCAGAGTCATACATCAAGTAATACCTGTGGAGTGTGGATGTAGGTAGAAGGAGCTATTTCAGTGGTCTGGACAATAGATGTGACCTAAAAAGGCCTCTGAGCAGATCCATACTAAGGTGGCCCAACCCCTTCCCTTCCTCAAGGTCCCATGCACACTTACTCTCGCAGGAACTTCTGTACTTGATTCTTTATCACCTCTGAACCCTTAAAGATGTCCTAGAACACAAAGCCATTTTAAACAATGCATCTACTAAGCTACAGAGGAAACAGCATAAATCTCTCTTGGTCCTTCTTCCCCACCTTGCAGGGCTTCCATAACTGGCGTTCCTCATCGCTCATTACAGTTGGAAGTAATAACTTACTGCCATCCTGAGGAGAAGAGGAAGAGGAGTCTGGAATGCATGCCAGGGAGGTACCTCTAGATATTCATGCAGATGAAGAGACCCAAGGCAATAACCGAGTCAGAGACCATATGTAAAGTGGGTAGGAAACTCCCTGGGCTGTGAGATTATAGTGGCTGTCTGAATTATGGGGTACTGCAATCATCTTTCACATGTGGTATGTAGGAGTGTTTCTCTGTGTGTGTGTGGGGGGGAGTGTCTATGTGGGTCCTGTGGTTGGTTTCTGGAACATTCAGGTTTTTTTTTTTCTTTAGAATCCATGCCATTGAAAATGACCTGCTGCCTTAGGCATAGATTATCTAGACAAGATACAAATGGGGCTGGGATTAAGTGTGAGGAAAACAAGACAATGATGAAGGCAGAACATACCAGGTATGACAACCTCGGGAAACATTTCAGGACTGCACTGCTCAAAAAACAAACAAACAAAAAAGCCACAGAAATGATTGACAGTTCAGATTTGGGTAGCATTTCTTCCCTGCTTCTACCCGACCATTAGTTTTCCCTCCAGTTCTCTTCCAGCCCATTCCCCACCAACAGACGCCTGGGCAGCTTCTACCTACATCACACTTGCCCCCTCTCCAGGGCCATTAGAAACCACATTGAGAACCCAGTCTCCAGGGCTTCCTCCACTCCCTGCCTCCCTTCTCTTCCTCAAGTCTCCACAGAAGGCCCTGTCACTTTGCAAGGTGTGTAGGATTCTTGGAGATGCTGAGAGATGAAGGTGAGGGGGTGTCAAGAATCAGGATGGAGAAAGGAGAAGTCAGTGGGGTGGTAGATGGTGACAGAAAGGGAGTGAGGGGGTAAGGGAAGTTTGTGAGAGACAGGAGGGAAGAGGAAAGGACATAGAGGAGGCAATGAAAAGGGAATGAGAGGTGCTGTCTAGTTAGTGGGTTGAGATAGCAGGGGAGAAAGGGGTTCACCTGCTGCTATGCTTTCCTTCACATGTGCCTGGCTAGCCCAGGGATCCAAGGCAGCAATGAAAACATGCAAGCTACTGGGGCTGGCATGAAGACCCATACTGCTCTCTGAGTGATCTGGGGACTGAGAGCTTCCCTGGAGACAAGAACCATTTCCCAGAAGTTGAAGAAGTGATAAGGGAGTCCTCAACTCAGCATGCTATGGCTGGGCTGTGGACTTCTCCAAGGAATCAAGTTGCTTGTTTCAGACTACCCAAGGCTCCTCTTATATGCTAGGTAGGATGATGATCAAGGAAGGTTGGTCCATAGGGAGGGAGGGACAGAAGGAGGGATGGAGGCTTCTAGGAAGCCAGGGGCTTCTTTCTCCTCAACCTCTTCTGCCCTCTCCCTTCCCTTCCTGCTCCAAGAAGCAAGCCTTCAGCACCCCAGTCATGGCCCACTTTTGGATCCCTGATATAAAGAGCAGAGGTCCCCCAATCCAAAGGAAGACAGAGATCCCAGCAGTAGTCTAGAGAAAGTGATGTCCGCATCAGCATCACCCAGGACCTCAGCCCTCAGCTGGGGCAGGACAACCTCTAGGGCATCCTGGGACAGATGAGAGGACCATTCAGGAACAAGATTGGAAGGAAGGCTCCTCTCAGAACTGGGAAGGAGGCCTGGTGCTGTTCAAATGCTCAGGAGGACCTTCTCAAGGAGGCTGAAAACTCACACTAGTGAAACCCAACCCAACCCATGCTAGGTGAGGTGGGGCAGACAGGATAGTCGCAAAGGAAGCCTGTGAGCAAAGCTCAGAGTACAGAAACAGGAATGAGATCATGCCCTGTGGTCCTTCCAGGGTCCTCATCCCTGTAGTCCTCCCAGGTCCTCATCCCTGCCTCTTCCCACAGAGCATGTCTCAGGTCACCAGGGGGCTATGGTATCCACGAGGGGAAAGAGATGTACCTTACATAGCAGGTATGTACCTTATATAGGAAGATCTGTCTCGGAAGGAGCTGCACAATGGGTTCCCTTCTAGCCACAGCTGTTCCAGCTTCAGCCCTTTCATCTTCTCCAACTCCCACGCTGTTCTTAGCTGAGGAAAATGGGAGAGAACTGGTAAAGTTGTTCCAGGCCAAGACAGCCATTAGAAGTTCAGAACCCATACCTCCCAGCTCCCTCTGACCGTTTGCTTTGTCTGTCTAATGCTATCAAGTACCATAGTCTATACTACTACCTATCCTTAACCCCAATCTTTTCTTCTCACCATGTTTTTGGAGAGGTTCAAGATCTTGAGTTGCGGTGCCTTCTTTACCACATCAAACAGGCTATCTAATTGGAACAGTTTGTTGCTGCTCAAGTTCAAAGATAACAGCTTTGGGGAGCAAGAGTTAAGAGTGATCTTTACTGTTGAGAGCCTTGGAGACATACTTGCCCTTCACCCCATCCTTTCTGGCCTTCCACACAAATATCAAGCAATACCATAGGAAAATCCTCTTGGATGATCTGAAGGGTGGCAGCCATGCAGCTTCTGCGATTCAGGATCATGTCTATGTTGTGTTTCATCAAGTCTTCCGGAAGAAGAGAGAAAGGAATCAGAAGGTAGAGAGGAGCCTGTCTGAATCCAGACCCAGCACAGTCCTCTTTCTAGACTACCACATGTATATCTTCTTCCTAGGCGGATCTGTGATCCACAAATATCCCTGTCAGCCATACCTGGATCAAAGCGGAGCTTTTTGAGGCAGAGAGCATGCTGGGAAACATCATATCTTTTCCTCATGGTCAGCTGCAGAGACACAGATGGAAAGGGTGGCTCTGTGGTGTTGTGGGTTGTGGTGTTGGGAACATCATGGACTGAGGGTGGGGAACACAGAAAGGGAGACCTGGGTCTGGGAAGTGAATACACACACAGGGCCTTCAGACTGCTTTACCTTCAGCTGCTCCATTTCTTCTTTTGTGAACCTATTCTGCACAGAGAAGGGTGCAACCGAGGGATTGACAAAAATAGGAATCTATGGGGAGGAGAGATATAGTGAACACTAGGAATTCTAATCACAAAGATAATGCTCCCGTTACCTGGTGTGTGTCGGGGCTAGGTATAGAGATTTCCTTCAGCCACATACCTTCTGAAAGTCCTCATTATATAGCTTGCAGCTGACATCCTTCAATGCAGAGGCAATATTAAAGTCCGGGACAAAGAACTGGATCCGCTGTTTGTTGCAATGGAACTATACAGAGGGGAGAGCAGACTCAAAAGTGTCAGAAGCCACTGATCCCTACAGAGCCTGGCCTCCCAGTCAATCCTCCAAGCCACCCCAGCTCTTACATCCACGGGTGTGAAGGGCACACTGCAAATGCTCTGGATTGAATTCATTAGCTCTGTCTTGTCATACTTCCTCCCACATGGAACCTAAATTTACAAATAAGGAACAAGAGAGAAGAGATACACCATGGACTCTCAGAGGAGAGCAGACATACACTGAATGTTCTTTCCTGACCTTCTACAAAGACCTTCCACAGGACCTCTGACAGGGCTCCTTGTTTTGTGTCAAACACAGTTCTAGATTCATACGCTTTTTACACAGTAACTCTTCTCCCTCCAGGTAATTGACTTGTCTTGCTTGCTGTGATTTTCCTTCTCTTGGATTTCAGAAAAATCTAATGCAGATATCACCAAGACACTCACCGTGACCTTGAACCAGCTCCCTGGTGCTCCATCTTCTGTGACCTGCCCTGCTTCTCTCTGTTCAGGATTGTCATCTCTCCACTCTGTGACATGGATTTGTTCCTCCATATGCTCTTCCTCCCTACTCCTATGATGGAGACAAAGTTTGGAGCTAAGATGAAAGGATGGACTATCCAGAGACTACCCCACCTGTGGATCCATGCCATAATCAGTCACCGAACCCAGACACTATTGCAAAGGACAGCAAGAGTTTGCTGAAGGGACCCTGATATAACTGTCTCGTATGAGGCTATGCCAGTGCCTGGCAAATACAGAAGTGGATGCTCACAATCATCTATAGGATGGAACACAGGGCCCCCAATGGAGAAGCTAGAGAAAGTACCCCAGGAGCTAAAGGGGTCTGCAACCCTAAAAGAGGAACAACAATATGAACTAACCAGAACCCCCAGAGCTCATGTCTCTAGCTGCATATGTAGCAGAAGACGGCCTAGTTGGCCATCATTGGGAAGAGAGGCCCCTTGGTATTGCAAACTTTATATGCCCCAATATAGGGGAAACACCAGGGCAAAGAAGTGGGAGTGGGTGGGTAGGGGAGCAGGGTGGTTGGGGGGTATAGGGAACTTTCAGGGTAGCATTTGAAATGTAAATTAAGAAAATATCTAATAAAAAAATTCTTGTATGCATCCACCCTTCCATCACTGGTGACACAGCTACAATTATAATTTATCAGCCTCTATTCCACATCTATAGAGCAACAGATCTCCAGTTTCCCAGTGAGAGATACCATGAGGGAAGAGGAAGTGAAGGGATTGCCCAGTCCTAGGTTCTATCACCTACTATAGTGACCAAGCTGTCTGGTAACTTACTGTCCTACTGAAGGGTTCCAGAGAACAACTCTCGTCTCCAGATTTCCACCATCACTCTGGGCTTTTAAAGGCAGAATTGTGTGCTCAGTATGCTCATAATGATCAGTCCTCTTGCCAGCATAGCTCAGGGATGAATCCTTGTCTTTCTTTCTTCCTAGAAGAGCACAGATTTTACCATCATAATATTTTGAAATTGGAAACGATGCAAATTTGGAAGACACATCAGTGATACATCTACCACATACAATGGGGCAGAGGGAGGCAATATCATGGGAGGGTAATTAAAGTGACAGTTTCCCCCCTAAAGGACCAATCTTGAAAACCCAGTGGGCAAACTCCTGGCACAGTCGCAAAACACAGCTTATAAGAAGAAGGGGCCATTTTGGCCTTTTTAAACATAGTAGAGCAGGATTTGTGATGTATTCGGCCCATGGTGTAGACCCAAAGTTTGCATGAGGAGGCTGACCCAACCTGGCCTTATCCTGGGATTCTGTAATTTAGCAGCCACACAATGGCTTGGAGTTCTACCCTCCCCACCTCACTGCAACATCCATTCATTCATTGAACATTCATTGAACTGACTGCTACAGTTAGCAAGCTGTAAACTTCATTGTTGCTGATATCGAAACTTTACTGACAGTGGAGACTAAGGCAGTAGCCCATTAGTCTGTCACCAAATTACCTGATTATACCATCCACAATGCTCACGTTTGAGCTATTCAGATCACATCTCTTCTCTGCCCTGCCTATACTACTTTCAAGTACAGAGGACTAACCTTCCTAAACCCCACACTTGTGTTACAAAGGTCTGAAACAAAAACTGGAATGGCAAGTGTCAAAACAATTTCTAGTTGTACTGTGATTTGGCTGTAGTGATCCCTGGTCTGAGTTCATTACAGTCACAGAAATTACTGTTTGGGATTGCACACCTGCTACGTGCTGAGGTCTGACCCACAAGCTTGAAATTCTCTATGTTTGCCAATTCTTCCAGGCAACTGAGTGCTAAGCCAGTGTATGCCTGTTCTTTGGTGAGGCATTCTGTTTATGCCATGTAGATCACACAGTACAGGAAGCACTGCGAGCACAGAGAATCTTCAAGTTTGTGGAGCAGTTTGTTGGGCAGTGCAGCCCTAGTTGTGTTGGTGAACTTTTTGGTGTACATGCCTGTACCTATTCACATCTTGGAGTTGTTTCCCTACCCCACCCCCCTCCCTAACCCAAACCCTCCCACCAAGCTTTCCTGCTGTACATCTGATTCCGTAGTGTGTTGCTGAAATGCGTTCTGTTTTCTGTTTGCTGTCTTGGTCTCTTTTGAAAGAACAACAGTCCCTTGTTTGTCCCCCTTGGATACTCTCAACAAAGGCATTTTGTACTATCAATCACCAGGTGCCAGCAGCAAATAATATTGGTATATTTGCCCGTGGGGTGGATACACATGCTAGGAAGACACCAGCCTTCTCACGCACCTCAGTGTAAAAGGTTCGTTAGGTCTGTAAGTTGTAGATTGTATTCTGTCACTATTCCACTTTGCCACAAGGCACGTGCATGGATAAAATTTAGCTCACTTGGAGTCTACTCATCACAAACTGATGATGACTACAGCCCAGATGAACATCACTGGGGACTCCAGGGCTTACGTCACGTGACCCACTCTCAGGAGCTTTAGGTCACACACTGCAGTGCTTTCCTTGTGTCAGCACTGGTACTGGCAATGAATTTAAGGGTGAAGAGACTCTTTGGGATAGGGCTTTAGTTCAATGGGCTTGCTGTCTTTGTTTCAGAGGCTACATCTAACTGCTAAGGAAATTCTCCTGGCTCTGCCTTCAAAATCACAACACAGACTAACTCACCTTTGTCCTGGCCAGGTCTCCTGGGTTACTCCAAGGCTACCTTTGCTTTTTTTTTTTTTTCAGGCTCACTCAGACACTGTCTTCAACACAGCAGGAAGAGTGTTTACATTTTTGTAAGGCAAATATCAAATCTTGCCTATCCCACTGCTCAAAGTCCTGCAACTAGGTTGCAGCCCATCTGTTAAAGATCTGAGACTCTACAATATCCAACCAAAACAAAACAAAACAAAACAAAATATAGCAACTAAGGACAACGTGATAGGTGGCTTTAGGTAAATGTTAGCAAACCAAATAAATCATTTTCCTGAAAGTTCAAAAAGCAAAAGAAAGCATCCAATTTTTAAGTTGGAGATGGGGCAGGGACAGGAGATGGCACAATAAAGAAAAAAGTCAGCATCTCCTCCTATTCCTGGGAGCCTGAAACGACACATCTCACCTGTGACTCCAGAAAGACTTGAGAACTGTGATGGACTGAAGGAAATGCATACAGTGAGAAACCCAACAGAAGTCCAGAAGTGCTGGATGCATGGTGTCCACATATGGAGTAGGACAATTCTAAAACATTGTATGGAACCCAAGACTACTTCCAAAACACTTCTACCATGGAATGGAAAAAATTGAGCTGCCACAGGACCATAGTTTCATATCCCATCTTCCGCAAGGCCCTCTATGGTAACTCACAGAATACAGAGCACATAAAGCGAACAGCTGCAGAGTGACTCTAAGGAAAGCGGCACTGAGGACAAAGTACATATTGGTGCCCATCCACTTACAGAATGCTCTGGTACCCTACACCTGGCTACTGTTGATCCTACCAGGGTCAAAAGTAATAGGCAGCAAGAATATATTTTTAAAAAGCACTTAGGTGCCAGAGGGACACTTCAGTTGTTAGGAGCTCATGACAAAGCATCTCTGCTACAGTAGGGTGAGAATACAGAGATAGGCGGAGCAACACTTGAGCTACAGCAACAACTGCTTGACTTTTCACCTCCTAAGGGAAGTCCCATGAGAATTGCATCCAGTGTTAGGTCTCAAACCTGAGACCTAGTTGAAATGCATATTTAACATACCAAAGCAGGCACTGGCTACCAGGTTCTCCCAGCATTCCTCAGTCCCTACAGGGCCCTCCTGGATAGCATATGCAGTGCATAGTATGCTGAACTTCTCCAGCCCAGGCTTTGGGCTTCTCTATTCCCAGTTGCCCTTCCTTATATAAGTCAGTCACTTTGGTTGTCTGCCCTCTTTTGGACTACACTTTACTTTCCTGGACTCTTGATATGGCTCTGTGCAACCCCCTCTCTCCTCTCCTCAGATGGCTCAAGATAACGTTCCCTCTGGACTCTCCCAGATGCCTTTGCCCTGGCTACACTCTCCCTTTTATCTACCATAAATTTTATCCTCCACCATACTTAAGAGCAGTCATGGTCTTCCTTCCTTATTCCTTTTATTTATTCACCCAGTGATCGTTTTGGATCATGAATATTCAGCTCAGTGATGCTGGCTGATTCTTCCAGAACATTTTGTCCTCCAAAATGGTAGAATCTGAGTTTTATATTCCACTGATTATTCTATCTCCCTCTGCACTCTCACTCTCACTCGGAACCTTTTTGTCTCTTTTCCTGGACACACTTCCTGCAGCAGAGGAAGAGGAGGCTTTGTGCTAGTCACACCTGGATGTGAGAACTGGGTATCTTGGACCAAGTGAAGAGAGCTGCCTTGGGTAAGCTGGAGGACTCTTGAACCATAAGGTGCATGTATGCATGTGTGACTGTAGATGCATATGATACCCTTGTGAAGAACACTAAGCTTAGCACAGTAAGGCAAATACTACTTTAAGCAGCCAGCTTCCTATGAGTCACCCTTGTCCCCTTTCTAGCTTTAAAGATAACTCCGATTTCACTATCAAGGGTCACACAGAGGAGTTAGTCTCAAAGCCTGTTGTCAGTTGCCAGGAGTTCATTTGTTTTCTATTTGCAGAGACTACTGTTGTCACTGTAGCTGAATCCTAGATGCTTAATGTACTGGTTGTCTTCTTCCCTGGCTTGTCCACTGTAAACCAAACACTAGAC
This sequence comes from Mus minutoides, assembly GCA_902729485.2. Classification (NCBI taxonomy): domain Eukaryota; kingdom Metazoa; phylum Chordata; class Mammalia; order Rodentia; family Muridae; genus Mus; species Mus minutoides. Next base: position 3,300,754 of record LR756404.1, on the reverse strand, counting down.
ATGAATTAAATGGGTAGAAGAATAAATTCATACCATCTCAAAATATGTTCCAAAAACATTAATACACCAGGGGCTCCTTGAAAAAGAATCCACTGCCAGGAAATGGGAGAGATCCGAGAGCTGAGTATGTGCATAGTATGCTGTGCACATACTATGTGAGCACGAACACAGCAGCATGGAGGTGTGTTTACCTGTGTATCTGAAGGACCCCTGCTTCCTTTCATTAGAGCTCATCTTTCTTGTCTTTTGGTCTTTGTAGTCTTCCGATGAAGCTTAGAAATAGAGAATTAGGAGGAAAACAGATTACTTAAATTCTGTCATACAAGGTATCAGTTTAGTTTCTTTGAAAGTACCTTTCTCAATCCCAGGAAGGAAAGCACCATGTTGTTCCATACTCAGCTTTCCTCATTCACTATCACCTACAGGATGGACCAAAGGCATCAGTGGGAGAGGATGTACATACTCCTGAAGCTACTGGATGTCCCAAGCCAGTTGTGGTACCCAAGGTGACTTCCCCTTCTCAGAGGAGAAGGGAAGGGGGTAATGGGAGGAGGAGTGATTTTTGAGGGTGGGACTGGGAGAAGAGGAGTGAGGGGACTGCAATCAGGATGTAAAGTGAATAAAAATATCAATGAATTAATAAAAAGAGTCTCATGGCAGAAGAATGGTACAGAAAATGTGATTTGTTTACACAATGGAATACTACTCAGCTATTAAGAATGAGGACATCCTGAGTTTTGCAGGCAAATGGATAGAACTAAAAAATATCATCCTGAGTGAGGTAACCCTGTCACAAAAGAACACACATAGTATGCACTCACTGATATGAGAAAAAAAAAGTACAGAACACCCAAGGTACTATCCATATAATTCAAAAGGGTCAACAAGCTGAAGGGCCCAAGTGAGGATGCCTCAGTCCCACTTGGGAGGGAAAAGAAAGCAAACACAATAGGGAGGGAGGGAGGGAGGGAGGGACCTTGGAGGGTAAGGGGATGGGGGGTGTGAGGGGAAAGGGGAACCTGATATGGTACTGCATGAGGAGGAAAGGACTGAAGCCCTGAGGGCCAGCAGAAAGAATGGAAACAGGCAACCTTAGGAGGGAGGAGGTTGGGGGACCCTCCAAAATGTACCAGAGACCTTGGAGGTGAGAGACTCTCAGGACTCAAAGGGAGGGACCTTAGATGAAGCACCCAATTGTAGAGAGAGGGAACTTATAGAGCCCACCTCCAGCAGGAAGACAGGGCATCAAGTGAAGGATGAGGTTGTCATCCCACAGTCACATCTCTGACCCATAATTGTTCCTGAGTGAAAAAATTACAGGGATGGAAATGGAGAGGACCCTGAGGAAAAGAAGGTCCAGTGATAGGCCCAAAGTGGGATCCAGCTCAAGGGGAGGTCCCAAGGTTGCTTACGTCAGGAGAGCGGAGAGCGTAAAGGTAAGAGGATGGATGTCCTCCTGCCAACTGCTCCCCTGAAACCTGAAGAATTGCAAAGGAAGAAATTCAGAGTATCTACTTGGTCCCCAGGTTGACCAATTTGTTGAAACCTCAAAGTTTACAAAGGTGTCCCCTCCCCTTTGCCTGTTTTCCCTCTTCTGATCACTCCCTGTATCCTGATAACTTCTCATCCCAGAGGAAGTGCTGGGGGAGAAAAGAAGCCAGAGCACAACAGCAAACTGAGGTTGCAGGGACCTGAAGAAGGCATTCAGAAATTAACTCTGTGAGAACTGGCTGATAGGAAGTCTCTGATGTCCTTAAAAGAAACAGGCCAGATAAGAAACGGTTCCGATGACTGGCAGAGGAGGGAGGAGCGTGATCGCACAGCTAAACAGGCAGAAAAATCTAGCAGGCCAATGACCACAAGCAGGGGGACAAGGAAGGGGAAGATGGTCCTACTCTCATTTAAGAGTCTTGCCCTGCAGAGATGAATGCCAGTCTTTAAACTTTCATGGTTGCTGCTCATTCTTAATGCCCCTGTCCAGCGCCACCCATTTGCCCTTAGTGCACATCTGGTGGGTCCACGATCAGATGAAGACTTCGCAAATCCCTTGTATCTGGGTCAGGCTTTTCAATGTTTGGCCACTATCAGAAAGTCCTCCCACGCCTCTATAGAAAGCCCTGTCCTCGGACTCCCTGTACTGTGTAGCAGCTACATGATTACACTTTAAAGCCATTACCCCACTCCACCCCACCCCCACCAGACCCTGAGAAAAATCCCAGAGAACAGCTGGTTGGCCTCCTACCAGAAAAGTGGTCTAGGACAGTCAGCCCGCAGTACCTTAATACTTCCTGGAAAAGTAGGGAGTCTAATCCAGAGTCTGATCAAGCTTTGTCCTCAGGGAGAACAAGGACAACCCGAGCGCCTTCCTTGGGTGGAGGCTCTGTGAGCTCACCGCAAACGCGGAAATAGCTTGATTCTTGATGGTGAGAGGAAGAGAGAAGTCATGTGACTGTCTGAACCAAGTGAGCAGGCTTTGTGAGTGGTTCAAGCATCCCTAACCTGCTTCTGAGGTCTTGGGGGAGGAGTTGCACATGCAACCACATGCATCTTAGCACGTGACGGCAAGAACAGCAGTAACTGAGTAACTGAGGAAGTCCCGTGATGGCAACACTAAAGCCTCAAGAAGGACCGAAGTACAAAATCCAGGAATCTTCTAACAAAGGCTGTTGATAACGTTGGGGAGTTGGGGAAGAGTGTTTGTGCCTTGCAAAGGCGGAGGCAGGGGCAGGGTTGGTCAACAGACCCCGAATTCCATCAAAAGCATTGTGAATTTAACAAAAAAAAAAAAGAAAGAAAGAAAAAAAAAAAAAAAAAAAAAAAAAAAAAAAAAAAAAAAAAAAAAAAAAAAAAAAAAAAAAAAAAAAAAAAAAAAAAAAAAAAAAAAAAAAAAAAAAAAAAAAAAAAAAAAAAAACTAAGACGGACAATGGTGGCGGATGCCTTTAGTCCTAGCACTAAGAAGGCAGAAACAGGCCGATCTCTGTGATTTCCAGGCCAGCCTAGTCAACAAAGCTAGTTCCAAGAAAGCCAAGACTACACAAAGTTACTATGTCTCAAAAACAATAAAATAGCATTTTAAAAAGCAAAAACATAATAAGATTAAGTATTAAAAATAGAACTTAAGAAATTTAAGATACAGCCGGGCGTGGTGGTGCACGCCTTTAATCCCAGCACTCAGGAGGCAGAGGCAGGCAGATTTCTGAGTTCGAGGCCAGCCTGGTCTACAAAGTGAGTCCAGGACAGCCAGGGCTATACAGAGAAACCCTGTCTCGAAAAAAAAAAAAAAAAAAAAAAAAAGAAAAGAAAAAAAAGAAAAGAAAAAAGAAATTTAAGATACACATGTTACCAATGGAGACCATAGGTCTAGGTCAGCCACATAATTTTAATTTTTCCATGATGACAACATCCCTATAATGTACAGCCATGGGATTCCATACTATCCTGATATCTGGGGGGGGGGGGGGGGGGGGGGGGGGGGCTCTATCAGCTCCTTGACAGTTTTGCCCATCAAACCTAGGAAAAGAGCACTTAGGAAATTAAAGCTATGGACCTAGGTCTAAGCCACCATTTCTTTAGATGTTGCACACCTTCAGGGGTCAGAGGATATCAATAGATATCCTGCTCTATTACTCTGCAATTTTCTCTCTCGATTTAGGGTCACTCACTGAAACTAAAGCCTAGATGAAATCCAGAAAAAAAAAAAAAAGACATCCTTCTGTATCTGACCTCTGGCCGGAGCAGGGCTGGAATTTCAAGCCTGTGTACAGCCACGCCTGGCTTTTGTCATGGCTTCTAGTGGTCCAAGCTCAGGTCCTCATGTTTTACCCACTGAGCCATGTTCCCTGTTCTGGGACCTATTCCTGAAGAAGGGAGGAAACTGTAACAGAGACCATCACACAGAAGCAGGATGCAGCCAGAGAGCTCTGCATTAGGACGACAGCCTTCTGAAGGCTTCTGGTCACTGCTGCAGTTTGCCTGTTCCCGCAAAACTCTGGTTTTCTGTAGGCCATTTAAGTAAATTCTTAAGATGAGATCAGGTGACCGGATCGTAAAACTTAACCCCAAACTGAGAACTGCAGACCTTTCCCAAGATCATGCAAGGACAGAGCCAGGAGGCATTCGATGACGTCTGTTCAGGCAGACGGCAGGCGCCTAGGTAAGAGATAGCAACCAGGAAGTACGGACTGCTCGAAAAGCTGAAGCCCGGAGAGCTTTGGGGTGGAAGGCTTTTCCATCAGGCAGACCCTAGTTACATAAACACTATCTACCGCAACCGACATGGTCGCAGCCTTGTGTGGGCTGTGCAGGATTGAAGTGGTGGGGAGACCTGATGCTTTGGCAGGATGAGTCTGAGTCCGTTTCATTGCTCTCTTTAGCGGAGCACAGGCTGGTGAGTCAGATATCTTTTTACAGAGATGGCAGAGATGCTGAGGGGCAGAAAATTCCCTCTGCTAAAGCTGAGCTCTTTCCCATTTGCTTATCTATCGACATTCCATGTGCTTTCCATGGACATCTAAATGCCAGGCAGTCCAAGGCGGTGATATTCTTTTCCTAAGTCCCATAGGAGCCCACAGGTAACTGTCTGTATTAGTCAGGGATCTCTAGAGTCACAGAACTTATAGATATCCTCTATATAATAAGGGAATTTGTTGATGACTTACAGTCTGTAGTCCAACTCCTCAACAGTGGTCAGCAGCAGCTGTGAATGGAAGTCTAAGGATCGAGCAGTTGCTCAGTCCCACAAGGCAAGCAGGAGAAGAAGAGGGCGTTTTCCTTTTTCCTACTTCCTTATGTAGGTCTCTAGCAGTAGGTGTGGCCTGGATAAAAGGGGTGTGTCATCAAGCCTGGATCTGGGACTTGCTTTTGTTCCAGATGAACTCAGAGATCCCCTTGCCTTAGTCTCCTGGGATTCACAGCCACTATGCCTCAGGATCTCTTCGCCAAGATCCAGATCAGAAAGCCTCAAGATATGGATGACAGGTGAGCCTTCCTTCTGGATTGCAGTTCATTTTATATATAGTCCAGTTTACAACTGGGAATAGCCACTATACTGTCACTCAGAGGCCTTTAGCTCATGCTTATGCCGATCCTGTGAATATCTGCTTCACTGTGAGACACCGAAGTCTGACACAAACAATCCCAAAGAAAAGTTGTCCTACTGGTTAGGCTACTGGGGACAGAGGATCTTTATCTATTCTAGGTCCATCCCAACAGAATCATCACCTGTCCTCATACCTTAGGGGCTTTGCCAGAAAGGTCCTGCTCTATGTCCCTGCTCCCAGCTCCACAGCCACTATATACTTTCTTCCTGTTCCTTTAAAAAACAGTAATGACAGCTGTTTGTATTGAAGTGAAGTCACCCCTAATTCCAAGAGGTGTGAGGGGGGGCTTGAGGCATCCCACATGAGCAAAGGAGCCCTGGGAGGGTTGATGTTCCTTGGAGCAACCCCATCCCCCAGGCTGCACTTTAACCTAATTTTCCTGCACTCTGCATTCTCACAGGGGCTCTAAGTCAGCTTCTCTGAGCCAGAAGGGCTCCCTACCGGGTTTTGCAGATAAGAGCAGTCTCTAAGTCCCCTCTTCCTGTCCTAGCCTGTCCCTCCAATCTGAGCTCCTGCCTGCCCATTTAGCCCCCCCCCCCACCTCCTCAGTACACTGCCTGAGTTCTCTCCAGAGAAACTGTTCAATCCAAAGCCCAGTAGCCTACACAGCTTGTATACTTTCCATCTTTGAGGTCCACCAAGATCATACCACACACACCTCAGGGGGTAGTGATACAGCATAAAGGAGGCTCCCCAGGGCATGACCACGGTGGACTCTGGCTTTGTCAGCAGACTAGAAAGTTTCGTTCCTGTCCTTTCCAGCTGGATTTTTCCAGTTTGGATCATGTAGGAACAAAATGGGATACGTGGCTGACTATACCCCTTCCCACTGCTAGCTTGATCACAGGCTCTGCGTAGATGAGGACCTAAGGACAAGGACAAGCACTGGAGCAGAGGTGGTGAGGGCAGAAGCCATATCCTGCTGCTGCTTGACACTGTCTGGCAGGGTGTTTTCCTAAGTACAGTTCTGCAGTAGAAGCCTCCTTAGCAGAGACAAGAAGCCCAGGAAGGGGAAGAAAGATGGCTATTGTATCACTCTCCCAGACAAACTACTATGATCTTCAGGAGTCCAGCTGGGACTGCTCTCTGAAGATCACCACAGCCAAGCTTGGTGAGTGTTGATGTTCTTTCTCTGGAAGAAAGGGTTAGGGAGGACAATGGGACCCTCACCTGAGTACCCAACTGCCACTCTGAACTCGTTGATGGCAGCCTAGCTCCTCTAATTTCAGGCAGCAATTAGGTCTCTTAGCAGGCCTGGACTGTAGAGTTGAGAAACGATCAGCAGGGAGACTAGAAGAGGACACTCCAGGTATATATACAGCCATAGTGGTGGAGGCAGGGATGTGATGGCAGGGTTCATGCATTCTACCTTTGTTACCTGATTGAAAGGGCTACCTGGGTGACCTCTGGATAACTTTCCTATGGTGGTTTCAATGAGAATGACCCCAATAGGTTCATATATTTGAATGCAGGAGGCAAAGACCATTATAAAGATTGTCTGATAATCAAACAGTCCATAGGCAGAGAGCAACAATGGGCCTCAACAAAACAGGTATCTCCAGGTTATTCCCCCAGAAAACCTGCACCCCAGGTTACAAGCCCACCCCCTACCTAATGATTAACAATGCAGAGGGGAGTAGAAATTAAGTTTATGACATGACTCCCAACACCAGGCAATAATGTTGAAGGCTATATATATTAGCTCTCCAATTATATGCTTTCACACATACACCCTGCTTGCTGCTTACTATAAAGCCTTGCCCTGATAGATATTTGGGGCTCTACCACCACCAAAACCATCCTGTGTGATGGTGTTGTGTTGGGGGATTGGGGGGCGGGCAAGATAAGTTGAATGGAATAAAGACCCTGCTGTTAGTTGTATCAGATTGGCACCTTTCTGTTTTGGGGGTAGGGTTGGGAGGATCACTAACATTTTCCTGGCACAACACTCTGGTGCATTGGCCAAGAAGTTCCCCATGACGCACAGGACTACTGATCTGGAGGGTCTTGAATCTGGCACAACTAGTCTAGGTATTTGTGGGGTTTTTTGTTTGTTTTTTTCAAGGCAGGGTTTCTCTGTGTAGCCCTGCCTGTCCTGGAACTCAGTCTGTAGACCAGGCTGGCCTTGAACTCAGAAATCTGCCTGCCTCTGCCTCCCGAGTGCTGGGATTAAAGGCCTGTGCCACCACTGCCTGGCTGTATTTGTGTTTTTATGTTTATAACATTGTGTTAATCTTCCTGCCTTTTCCCTGTCTGAGAGCTGAAGTGTCTGAGCTTTCTGTGTGCGATCTGCAAAGCAGAATGGAAGCAAGCTTGTGTAAGGTAAATGTGGAACTCTTCCAGTTGTCCTGAAATGATTTATTTGTGTTGAACCTGGTGGCTTGTGTTGCAGTGGTAATTTTTCCAGGTCTGAGTAAACATCTGTGAAGTACAGAGGGTTGTCATGTGTGTGATTGCCACCTTCTGGTTTGTTCCTGTTACTACAGACTGTATTTTATTTTGTTGTTGATGGCTGTTTCTGTTCACAGATTGAGTGGCACCACATGCATCTCCTGTGACCACCACCTTCTGGTTGGTTCTTGCTACTGCATAGTTATTTTTTTCTGGTTTTGGTTTTTGGTTGCTTGTTGTCTCTGTTCACAGATTGAGTGGCTCTACACCTGTCTTCTGTGACTGCCACCTTCTGGTTTGTTCCTATTACTACAGACTGTATTTTTTCTGGTTTTGTTTTGTGGGTGCTGGCTGTCTCTGTTCACAGATTGACTGGATGGACCACACCAATCTTCTTGACCACCAACTTCTGTTTCTTTCCTGTTACTACAGACTTTATTTTTTACTTGTTCTTGTTATTACAGGCTGTATTTTTTCTGGTTTAGGTTGATTTTGTTTCTAGTTGTCACATCACTCTGGGTACAAGGCCTTGAATTTTCTTTGGTGGCCAGTTTTGAATAAGATAGACATCTCTGGAACTGTGGCTACAGAGGGGTCAGGAGACACCCAGAGCCTCAGTTTGGGTGGGTGTGGGCTCAGGGAGCAGAGGTAGCTTCTACCAATCTGGGAACAGGGTCTTGATTTTCTATGTGGCCAGTTTCAGCTAGGATAGACATATCTGGAAGCTGTGGCTAAGGCAGGGCCAGGAGACATCATGAGTCTGGGGTGGGTGTGGGCTCAGGGGAGCCATGAGAAACACACCAATCTTGTTCTTTTCTTGTGGGTGTGCACCATTTTCTGGTATTTCTCATTTCTTACTGACAGAAGAGGTTGGACTTGTGTTTGGGGTGTTATAGGGAGGTCTTTTACATGAGCACCACTTTCTAGTAGTTTCTTGTTTTGTGATAAACAGGGAAGGTTTTCTTTGTAGTTTTGTGTGTTGTCTTTGTGTTTCTTATTATAAAATAACTTTGACAAGATAACTTTGAGAAATGACTTTGAGGAGATGACTTTGACAACAGGACTTTTTGACAACATGACTTTGATGAGATAACTTTGACAAAGTGACTTTAACTTTGATGGACTTATTAACATGAGACAGGCTACCTCCATCACATTCTACAGGTTCCCTTCACCACAGAAGAGGCCAAGAAGCTGCTTCCTGGCCCCATAGGAGGTCCTCCCCAATATGCTTGCCTTCCCCTAATTCACCCAGATTTTAACACCATTGAAGGTAAGTGAGGCTCTTGGTGTACTGTCAACTCAGTTGGTAGGTCACAAGGTGGCCACAAGATGGTCCACAAATTTGGCCAGAATATGTGACATTAGACAGGGAGAAAATGAAAGGTGTTGTTGTTGCTGTTGTTTAGAGAAGAGTCATGGAGGCATTTTGTTAATACACTCTCATGGACCCTAAGTCACCAGTGACAAAGGCAGCCATCACTCTAGCTTTTATTAAGGAGGCAACACCAGATATTAAGAAAAACTTTCAGAGAGCTGAAAGGTTAAGAGGAAGGAATTTGAGAGACATAATGATAGTGACAGGGAGAGTATTTAATAAAAGAGAGATTATAGAGGAGATTCAGATGAGAGCACAGAAGCAACAGATTTGAGACCTCACAAAGATCCTGTTTGCAGCCAAGACCAAACCAGAAGACCATAGGAGACACCTAAGAACAGATAGTCTTAGAAGAAAATAAAGGGGGTTCTAAAGATCAAAAGTGCCCCCTTTCCAAGTACAGGATAACCTTAGGAAAAGAAACAAACAAACAAAAACCGACTTCCCAGTAACAATAGAGACAAAACATAAACTCAAGTCCTCTTAGAAGCCCTAAAAAATTTGAAGTATTGAGCCTCCTATAAGAAGGCCTTACTCTGTCAACTACAGTGACCTCCCTAGACCTGGGGGGTGCATGTTCAGACTCAGGGCCCTGGCATCAGCCAATGCCCAATGTGTCACCAATTGCAAGTAGCTTCCCCCTCCCTGTTTACACATCAGTGCAGCAGTGACCTCCTGGTTAAACAGAACAACTCATTCCCAGCTTCTCTTCTTGAATGTCCCCAGGATAACTTTTCAGCTGCCTGACCTTGACTTCAATTGATGGGCCTCTGCATGAATGCTCACATGGATGCAGAGGTCACATGGTTCACCAATGGCACCAGCCTCATTCCAGATGGATAGAGGTATGCTGGGATAGTGGTGGACTCAAACACTGAGATAATATGTGCAGAGCTACTCCTGGCCGAAATGTCAGCCAAGAAAGCTGAACTGGAAGCTCTGACCAAGGCTTTAGAGCTGAGAAAAGACAGACACAGAGGGTGGGTGTGCCTTCGCTTCTGCTCATTTCCATGGGGCTAGTTAAAGGGAGAGAGGCTTTCTGATGGCAGAAGAAAGGACTAAACTCTATCCCAGAGGGCAACAAGACAGCCCAGTGGGTGGACCCTAGAAATTGGGCCCCTCATGTCCTTGATTGCACTAGACCCAGGAGACCCCACACTCTCTGATCAGACAGAAGTTGTGATCTGGGCCAAAAACCTGCCCATGTCTCAGTGTCATAAAGGATGACAGAGGACAGGTGACTACAAACTAATTATACCAGGGAAAATGGGTCTATGCATACTGACAAAGATCTATCATTCTTCCCACATGGGATCCCAGTGAATGCAGGACTTAGTCTGCTGGGCCCACATCAGAATGAGACATGCCAATTCGAAAATAGATGAAAATGTTAAAGACTATAAGGCCTGTCAATTGGCTACTGCAGTTACCAATGAAAAGAACTCCAATACTCAATAATTGTCTTAGTCAGAGTTTCTATTCCTGGTCAAAACATCATGACCAAGAAGCAAGTTGGTGAGAAAAGGATTTATTCAGCTTACACTTCCATGCTGCTGTTCATCACCAAGGGAAGTCAGGACTGGAACCCAAGCAGGGCAGGGAGCACGAGCTGATGCAGAGGCCATGGAGGGATGTTCTTTACTGGCTTGCTTCCCCTGGCTTGCTCAGCCTGCTCTCTTATAGAACCCAAGACTACCAGCCCAGAGATGGCACCACCCACAAGGGGCCTTTCCCCCTTGATCACTAATTGATAAAATGCCTTGCAGTTGGATCTCATGGAGGCACTTCCCCAACTGAAGCTCCTTTCTCTGTGATAACTCCGCTGTGTCAAGTTGACACAAAACTAGCTAGTACAATTGACCATTTGTCAACTTGACACACAAACACATCACTAGTAATCCTCAACCCTTACATTCTTATTCATCCCTAAGATCTTAAAACTTTAAAAGTCCCCCAGTCTTTACATATTCTTAAAATTTCAATCTCTTTAAAATATCCATCTCTTTTAAAACCCAAAGTCTTTTTACAATTAAAAGTCTCTTAACTGTGGGCTCAACTTAAATAGTTTCTCCTTCAAGAGGGAAAAATAGCAGGGCACAGTCATAATAAAAAGCAAAAATCAATCTCTAACCGTTCAATGTCTGGAATACAACTCACCATCTTCTGGGCTCCTCCAAGGGCTTGGGTCACTTCTCCAACCATGCCCTTTGTAGCACAGACCTTCTCTTCTAGGCTCCAGCTGCCTGTATTCCACTGCTGCTGCTGTTCTTAGTGGTCATCTCATGGTACTGGTATCTCCAAAACGCTGCTGTCTTCCACTGTAACTAGGCTTCACCAATAACCTCTTATAGGCTCTCTTCATGGTGCCAAGCCTCAACTCCTTTGCATGACCCCTTCAGCCCTGGGCCATCAATTGCAACTGAGGTTGCACCCTCACCTTCCATGGTTGCCTTCCATGGCCTTTCACAATGCTGAGCCTCAGCTGCTCTGCATGACCCCTTCATGCCTTCAAACCCAGTACCACCTGGGTGACTCTTACATATTACCAAGTCCTGCTACTGCACAAGGTACAACTTTGGCTATTTCTGGAACAGTCTCTTTGTGCTTTCAGAAAGCACTCCCAGAAGATGTCACCTCAGTGATGCTGGTCTCTTCTTAATCACCGCTAATTTCTTAGTTCCAGCTAACCAGCATCAAATAGTGCCAGTAATGCAAAGGTTTTGCTTTAGTAGGTCTGGTATCTTGCTAATCACAGCTGATTCTTCAGCCCCAGCTAACCAGAACCACAGAATCTTTACAATCAAACTAGCAATGGCCCTGAAAAAAGTCTTAAATCTTCCCTCTGAAATTTCACAAGCCAGGCCTCCAGTTTTTGCACTGTTCTCAACATTATCTTCCAAGCTCCTACACAACATTCGACAGAGCTCTTAACATCGAATGGATCTTCTGGCCCAAAGTTCCAAAATCCTTCCACAGTCCTCCCCCAAACATGGCCAGGTTGTCACAGGAATACCCCATTATGCTGGTACCAATTTGTCTTATTCAGGGTTTCTATTCCTGGACAAAAACATCATGACCAAGAAGAAAGTTGGGGAGGAAAGGGTTTATTCAGCTTACACTTCTATACTGCTGTTCATCACCAAGGGAATTCAGAACTGGAAGCAGGGCAGGGAGCAGGAGCTGATGCAGAGGCCATGGAGGGATGTTCTTTACTGGCTTGCTTCCCCTGACTTGCTCAGTCTGCTCTCTTATAAAACCAAGCCTACCAGCCCAGAGATGGCACCACCCACAAGGGGCCTTTCCCCCTTGATCACTAATTGATAAAATGCCTTACAGTTGGATCTCATGGAGGCATTTCCTCAACTGGAGCTCCTTTCTCTGTGATAATTCCAGCTGTGTCAAGTTGACACAAAACTAGCCAATACAATAGTGGATCACCAAGCCAAGAGTCTATCAGAAAATGGGCTTCATAGAGATAAAACCAAGTAAACTCAGATACAAATATTTGCTGGTGTTAACTTTAGCCCAGACATTGGGTCCTAATCAAGAGACACTGCCAGGCCTCACTAAAAGGGTCCCTGTGCTACAGAATTACAGTGTGGTTCCATCACACATCCATTTGCAGTTGAAGTCCCTGGCTAGCAGGAGGAGATTTCAGCCTTAAGACTCCCTCTTATCTCCCATGGTGGGCCCCTACCCATGCCCCAGGGACACCACAAAGACACAGCCCTGTTACTGTTTTCATGAAGCCTCAGGAAGTCCCATGATTGGGACTTCTAGTCACAGAGAAAGGGGTGGGGGAATGAGATGCCAGTGCTTTTAAGTTCAGACTCCATTTTAGAGAACTTGACCTAAGTTTGAACTCAGGCAAACTAACAGGTTGGTACCTACCATTAGTTTCCAAGTTGTCCCCCAACAAAACCAGAGCCTATCTCCAGTCTCTAGGCTAATCCCCAACAAGACCAGAGTTTCCAGGTTTCAGCCTCAACAAGACCAGTGTCTCCAGGTTATTCCCCCAACAAACCTGCACCTCCAGGTTACAAGACCATCCCCTGCCTAATGACCACCAATGTAAAGTGGAGCAGAAATTAAGTTTATGATATGACTTAAGTTTATGATTGGCACTAGCCAATTGTTTTAAAGGCCACAGCAGTTTTCCAATTAGATGCTTGCACACATGCTCCCTGCTTGCTGCTTACTATAAAGACTTGCCCCATACACATTTGGGGCTCCCCCAACGTCCATCAAAACCATCCTGTGTGACAGTGGTGGGTTGGGGGAGGGAAGGTTGAGCTATCTCAAATAGAATAAAGACCCTTCTGTGAGTTGCATCAGATCGACTCCTGTGTGTTTTGAGGGGGATCACTAACATTTCCCTGGCATAACACCAGGAATAGATGTACCATATTAACTAGGTGTACCACTCTTAGGCATATACTCAAGGACCTTTATGTCTTACTATAAAGGCACTTGTTCATCCATATGCATTGCTGCTCTATTCACATTATCAAGGGTATGGAATCATCCTACATTTTCTATCAACTGAGGAATGTATAATGAAAACTTCTAAGCTGTAAAGGCAAGTGAAATGAAATTTTCAGTTAGATGGATATAACTGGAAAACTACACTAAGTGCAGTTTCTTAACCCCCAAATCACAAAGAACTCATATTCTTCCTCATCTGAGAGACTTATCTTCAATTTGTTTATGTATATAGGGACTACTTATGGAAACTAACAAAATAGAAATGGTTCGCTGGACATAGTGGCACTTGCCTTTAATCTCAGCCCTTGGGAGGCAGAGGCAGGCAGATTTCTGAGTTTGAGGCCAGAGTGAGTTCCAGGACAGCCATGGCTACACAGAGAAACCCTGCCTCGAAAGAGAGAGAGAGAGAGAGAGAGAGAGAGAGAGAGAGAGAGAGAGAGAGAGAGAGAAATGGTTTGTTGGCAAGGGTGGTGCATTTAATGACACAGATATAGGTGAAGTTAAAAAAAAGAGGGGAATAGAGGAAGCAGAAGGGTTCATATAGATAGTAGAATGGTGGTAATGGGTAAATATGGGACCAAGGAAAGATGCAATCCAAATGTGCTGATTAGGATTTTGTCAACTAGAGTTGCCACAGCTAGAGTCAAATTGAAAGAGGAACCTCCATCTGATTGGCTTGCAGTTAAGCCTGTGAAAGATTTTCTTATTTAAAGATTGAAATAAGAGGGACAACCCTACTGTGAGCAGTGTCACCCATCAATAAGCAGCCTTGAATTGTATAAAAAAGCAGACTGAAGAATCCATGGAGAACAAAGGACTAAACAGTGGTTCTCTGTGGCCCCTGCCTCATTTCCTGTTTTCAGTCTTCTACCTTTAATTTCCTGATTTGAGTCCCTGTCCAGTCTTTCCTTCTTGATGAAATGTGGTTGGCATTTGCAAGTCAAATAACCCTTTCCTCATCAAATTTCTTTCCATCATGCTGTTGTAATCACAGAAATAGAAAGCAAACAAACACAAAAATTGGTACCATAGATTGTGCTATTGCTGTGATAATCCTGCCCATATTTTTTTGACTGAACTTTGGAAGTGTTTAGAACCTGGGTTGAAAGATCTGTTAATGCTCAGAGATTAGTTGCTTGTTTGGAAAATTGGAAGAAAAGAATGTTGAGAGCAGTAGAGACAATGGGGTCCTGACTTGTGAAGTTTCAGAAGTAATCTTGAGAGTCTTTCAAAGGTTTGAATCAAGTGATTCTTCGTATTAATATTCTATAGTTTCTGGAAAGTTTGAGATGAAGAATTGGCTGTTATTAACAAGAGACCCAGCACCACTGAAATGAATAATGATGATATTTACTGGGATGATAGATAGTGGTTATCTGGAGATGAAATAAATCAGTTGTGAATAAGAAGAAAACAGCATCATTGGAGAGAAATATTCCAAGAGTATTTTTTTTCAGTGTCAGCCTATAGAAGCTATGGCCCAGTGGGGCTTCAAGACTGCATGTTAATCTGGAAACCAAATGTAGTAATGTAACAATCTCCTATATAGTACTAGCTTTTGGTGACATTAAAGTTATAAAATAGAAATGGCTCACGAAGAACACCTGCAGCTTCACATTTTGAGAAGTCAATAGAGGCCATTGGTGAAGGTGCAGCTTCAGTTCCAATGGATGCCCCAGTATTGAAAGGGTCATGTTTAAGACTTGGCATTATGTGGCAGAATTATGGTCCCTGAAGAGAGGCCAGGAGAGGCTGTTGGTGAAAGCATAGCCTGAGTTGAAATGGAGAACCTAGGATATTGGAGATGCTAGGACTATATGCTGTCCACCAAGGACAGCAGCAGAGGTCCAATAGAGCCAGCCTGAGCCCATGAGACTTGCCACATGTGCTGTAGTTGACAAAGACAAAAAAATGAGACTACCCAAGACTTTTGGATCCCACAGGAATATGATTAAAGTCCAGATACAGGATACTGAATTATTTACAGTGTTGAAGTTTAGATTTGCATTAACTTGATTTCAACACTGCCATTACCATTCTCTTTTGCAATAAAAAAGTATGTACATTATTTTTATTAGGACTTTACAGTTGAGAGACTTCAGAATTTTGAAAACATGTTGACTATTTGAAAGAGAATGAACTTTTAATGTGTTTGAATTTTTAAAAAGACTTTGGGACTTTCAAAATTATACTATTTTAAATTGTAATATTAACATAAGATCTTGGGACTGCAAGCTTGTTCAACCACTCTGGAAATCAGTCTGGTGGTTCCTCAGAAAACTGGACACAGTACTACCGGAAGATCCTGCAATACCTCTACTGGGCATATATCCAGAAGAGGTTCCATCTAGTAATAAGGACACATGTTCCACTATGTTCATAGCAGCCTTATTCATAACAGCCAGAAGCTAGAAAGAACCCAGATGTCCCTCAACAGCGGAATGGATACAAAAAATTTGGTACATTTACACAATGGAGTACTACTCAGCTATTAAAAACAATGAATATATGAAATTCCTAGGCAAATGGATGGATCTGGAGGGTGTCATCCTGAGTGAGGTAACCCAATCACAAAAGAACTCACATAACATGTACTCACTGATATGTGGATATTAGCTCAGAAACCTAGACTACCCAAGATACAATTTACTAAATACATGAAACTCAAGAAGAATGAAGATCAAAATGTGGACACTTCGCCCCTTCCTAAAATTAAGAACAAAGCACACATTGAAGGAGTTACAGAGATCATGTGTGAAGCTGAATCAAAAGGATGGACCAATCAGTGACTGCGGCTGCTGGGGATCCATCCCATAATCAGCCACCAAACATAGACACTATTGCATGTGGCAGCAAGATAGTGCTGAAAGGGCCCTGATGTAGCTGTCTCGTGGGAGACTATACCAGTGCTTGGCAAACACAGAAGTGGATGCTCACAGTCAGCTATTAGATGGAACACAGGACTCCCAAGGAAGGAGCTAGAGAAAGTACCCACGGAGCTGAAGGGGTCTTCAACCCTATAGGCGGGAGAATAACATGAACTAACCAGTACCCCCAGAGCTCATGTCTCTAGCTGCATATATAGCAGAAGATGGCCTAGTTGGTCATCATTGGAAAGAGAGACCCCTTGGTCATGCAGACTTTATATGCCCCAGTACAGGGGAATGCCAGGGCCAAGAAGTGGGAGTGGGTGGGTAGGGGAGCAGGGCAGGGATGGGGGAGGGTATAGGGAACTTACTGGATAACACTTGAAATGTAAATGAAGAAAATATTTAATAAAATTGGAAAAAACCTAGCTAATTTATAAGCTAATTTATCAATATATTTTAAGCCGTTTGAATAGAAGTCCACTGCATGTGTGAATAATCCTGTTCCCAAAAGACATGGGTTATGGAATTAAAAAAACTCAGCAATGCAAACAATGAACTGTGAATGTTCAACTATAAATGGGACATCTAATATCAATCTACACCCTAAATGTTCAGGGAACATTATGGACTAGAACTAGAAAAAAAAAAGCAAAACATAAGAGCTGAAGGACGAGAAGAGTGAAGTCCCCTCTGGGGCGTGTCATGGCTGTTGCACACATGAACCCACAGCAGCCTACCACTGCAAGGCCTCCCCAAGATCAAGCCACTTAAAAAGTCCATCATAGATGGGGGGAGGGGTTCCTGAGCTATTTACAGTTGATGGATGTTGAAGAAGGCAAAGTCACTTTTGTTCAGAACTTGCAGGTTCCTCAGGCCCTAGTGGATGACCCCACAACCATGTGTGTATATGCAGTACTAATTTAATTTAGTGGGTACTAAATAAAAATAAACACATAAATGAACAAAATTAACACAAATAAAAATAAAATAAAAATAAACACATAAACACATAAATAATTATAGGAGGCTCAGAAGTTGGAAGGAGGATATGTTGGGGTCCTGGGTGAGGGAGTTCAATGATGAAGTCAAGCATGGGGTATATTCAAGACGCATTATACATATGTGTGAAATTTTGGAAGAATATATAAGAATTATTAAAATAGGAAATAAAATATTTTAAAGTCAGCCATCATTGGGAAGAGAGGCCCCTTGGTATTGCAAACTTTATATGCCCCAGTACAGGGGAACGCCAGGGCCAAGAAGTGGGAGTGGGTGGGTAGGGGAGCAGGGCATGGGGAGGGTATAGGGGACTTTTGGGATAGCATTTGAAAGGTAAATGAAGAAAATACCTAATTAAAAAAAGAAGAAAAAATTTTAAAGTGACAAAAATAAACCACAATATACAATCAAAAGGCAAAATATAATAAAAGTTCATTAGATTAAAAATGTTTCATCATTCAGCATTGTTTTCGTGGCAGAATAGATTTGAGTTCTTATCCTCCCTGTGGGGTTTCCACACCTCTTTCATTAGTAATCTTCTAAATGTATAACAGTTGTTATTGGCCTTTTATTATTGAGCAGAACATTCCTCCATTCTATGTTTCTATCTTAAACAAGTCGTGTGTGTGTGTGTGTGTGTGTGTGTGTGTGTGTGTGTGTGTATTTCTAGGGAATGAATGATCTAAGCTCACTTCCCTCACTAACATGAGGCATCGAAACTCAGCTTTTATTTGGTAATTTTGTGTGAATTTCACATCTCCATGTTTTCAGTAGTGCAACTCTGTAATGTTACTGCTAAAGGTTGTGTTCCTATGGCTCTGTCGTATTCCTCTCCTTATTGCAAGGCCTTTTTCTTTCTAACTTTCCCATCCTTTGTATTTTTACCCTTGACTTTGGGTAGTAAAGTCCAATTAATATTTTGATCCCTTTCAGGAAACTGTACAAACAGGGGATCAGAACTTGCTGGGGTTTTGTTTGTTTGTTTGTTTTCTGTAACAGTGATTCATTACTTCTCAGAGGCTTGTACTAAGTCAGTTCAAGCTGATCTTCCATCCTGGTTTTCATATGTGTAGTAGAGGTACACCATGTTGAAAAGACTGAGAACAAATGTGAACTCCCCTTTGTCTGAAGCTTCCAGGGTTCTATACTACCATACCTGATCATTAGCAATTCATTATAATACTCAGCTTGTTTATTCTATCACATTTTCAGAGTGTTCCCTCTTCTCAAGTTACACGCGGATTTACTCATCCAGCTTTTCCCTGGAGAGGCTGAATCCTCCATGGAATAGAGTCTACCTCAGCTGTTTGACAGATTCAAGTGATATTCTCTCTCTCTCTCTCTCTCTC
The DNA here is from genome assembly GCA_902729485.2 of Mus minutoides. NCBI lineage: Eukaryota > Metazoa > Chordata > Mammalia > Rodentia > Muridae > Mus > Mus minutoides. The sequence continues at coordinate 3,282,182 of LR756404.1, read as the reverse complement.
TCTCTCTCTCTCTCTCTCTCTGTGTGTGTGTGTGTGTGTGTGTGTGTGTGTGATCCTTAATATGATGGGAAATACAATTCTTTCCAAATAAGCATAACTTACATAGGAGACACTCAACCTCTTCACTCTGAAGCTCCCTTATCCTTCAGACTCTATTACTCTATTGGAGGAATTACTTCTGTTTCAGGTTAATCATGCATTTAAAAAAATAAGTCCTCTAGTATAGGGAAAATACTCTGCTGACTTGCATTTGTTGCACCAACAAATAGTAATAGAGGGGTTTGGTTATACATTAGCAGTCAATTCCTGGGATATATGGTATTTTTTTTAAGATCATCAAATGACTTTATTGTAAAACATACACTATTAGCAGGGTTTTTTTCTAAAGGCACAAATATGAGAACTGAGCATATCACCCCTGGGGATGGCAAGACGCCAGGACAGACGCTGTGGGGCTTTCCATGCACCCCAAATCTCAGCCTCCTCATTCATTCAAAGGCTCCAACACTACTATGACAAGAAAAGGAAGCCACTAAGATCTCCAAACACATGAAAGTCACAACAACCTTAAGGCTACTGATGCTAACTGCCACACCTTCCAGTCTGTAACTCTAGCAACAATATGAAAACCCATCGTCAAACAGCTGCTTCCACTGACCCTTGCTCTCCTGACCAGGTAGCTTCCAGCCTGGCTTCTGCATACCACAGAGCACAAGCTCTAACATCCACATGCATTGTCTATGTTCAAGTCTAAAGGTTTGGTCAGGACAGCCCACATTACTATAGTGCTTAAACCTCTGTAGGTGTACTGGGGTCACACCAAGTAGGCTGGTTAAAGATGACACAATCTATGAGCAAGTACGGGTGGGTAACTGCCCCACTACCAAACTTGCTCTCTATCCAATGTGGACATAACCGAAGTCAAGGCCAGTCTTGACATCAGTAATGACATGGTCGACTCAAGTTATATTCATATGGCCCAGCCAGACACCCTCGCCGCCGCGCCATCTTTCCTCTGAGCCCAGCGGACACAGCTAGGGACACCCCAGGACTTTAAGATCGCATTGGGGTTACACGTGAGTGCAGAGGTGGTTTTGGGAGCAGCGGGTCAGCAGTTCACTCCAGGGGCAGGAACTGAGAACTCCGCCCCACCGGAGGCTGGGCCTCTCCCAGCCAG